>JAQQSV010000299.1:0-81421 GCA_028646515.1 Pseudochirops corinnae | reverse complement strand
CTCTCTCTCTCCCTCTCTCATCTCTCTCATCCTTCCTTTTTTCCTTCCTCCCTCTCCCTCTTTCTCTCCCCTTCTCTCTTTACCCCTCTCTTTCTCCCCCATATAACTCCTTCCTCTCTCATCCTCCCCTCCCTCTCCTTCTCCCTCTCCTCCTCCTCCTTCCTCTTCTTACACACACACACACACACACACACACACACACACACACACACACACACACACACACACACTGAGGCAAAAAGTGGTAAGGAGGAAAAGTTTACAGAGAGGTTGTACAATTCAACTAGTCCAGATTATCTCAAGAGCATTTTAGATCAAACTGGAAGTACTTATAAATGGGTATAAAATGAAATAGACCTGTGGAACTATATCTATATGCTTTGCCCTAGCATCCAAAGTGTTATGTGAGGAAGTCAACTTGACCAGTTACATACAAAAGACTTAAATCAAGGTTGGAAGCAACACAATATTAAAGGACTCAATATCTAATTTAGTGCCCATAATAAGTGCTTAATAACCAGTTTTCAAGATGTCTCTAAGTGAAGAATAAATAATAATATAGGTAAATATGCAGAAAACATCTAGAATTTAGGAAGAGCTGATGAAGAAAATGCAATTTTCTGTATTCTTACAATGTCCTGGCATCTATATGTCATAGAGCTAAACATTAGAAAAGCCTGAGAGAATTGTAGTCCAACAGGGTCCTGTCAGGGAAATATCGAAGACTGCTTTTATTTGACAACATTCCACAATCCTGACAAGTTGTTACGAGAGCAACATGGTTTAGAAACTATTTTAGAATACCAATTGCTCTTTCTATTATGTGTTGTCCTTGTTCATACCTTTGGCCTGAAGGAAAAGACTGTATAGTATCTTTAGCTTTTTTTCCAAGCATTTTTCCCTCCTCTGTTTAATTTATCATCATAACAGCCCCCCTGAATTGGCAGAAATGATATTTTGATCTCCATTTTACAGATGAGAAAACTGAGGAACTCAAAATCTACATTTATTGTCCAGAATTACAAAATTGGTTAACAGAAAGATTAAGTCCAAAACGCAGTTCTCCTGACCCTTTCACCAATGTTCTTTCCATTAGTTCACTCAGACTTTTACAAAGCAATAAATAATCATATTTCAAAGGGATAAACTGGTATGATATGATCTAGGGGACTTAGAGGATTGTAAGCTGAATTAATTTATTTATTCAACATCTATTAAGCACCCACTATGGGTAAGGTACTGGCTTGGGTTCAGAAAATTTTTAAATGACTACCACACACCAGCTAACTAGTTAATTAACAACTATTGGAAAGACTCTGGAGATTGTCTTTAAACCCTACATTAATGGTGATGTAATCAGGCTTCCAACTAATCCTGGAGTGTTTTGTGTATGGCTGCATATATAGAAGGAGATATGACTCTGGATTGTTAGAGAGAATGCTAAGTATAATATGATGCTGCAAACCTGTGTATGGCACTTACATTGTTGGGGCGAGAGCTCCTTGGGAGAGAGGCACCAAGGTTTCAAAGAATCTTTGGGAGATATACATGGAGAGAGAAATAGTAGAAGATGTGTAGCAGAAGTCAGCTTCTCAACTTGTCCGTCATTTGCATCTTGCCTACCCAAAGACTATTGCTCATTGGATAAGATTGGGTCCTTTCTTGGGTTGAGCTATTATCTCACTCCTTACTAAAGGACTCTTTCAGTCTTGTGTATTTCCATGTATATTCTATAATTTCTACTTGCTATTTTTATGGATAAATGGGTTTAGTTACTATTTGCTATTTGTGATAGCTGATTGTATAACCAGTGTTTATGGGCTGAGGAGCTAAACTGTGAAGGAAAGACCCCCTGAGAACTTTCCTTCTGAATTCAAATTCATACTCCTAGACCAGTGGTTCTCAACCTTGCTAATGCCCCGACCGTTTAATACTCGTATGTGGGCGTATCTGCATGTGGGCGGACCCGCCTGGAGACAGATAGAGGAGTGGTGTCTCAGTTCTTAAGACCATCAGAAATGTGGTCTTAGGTGATCTCTGTGATCCCTGTAAAAGGGTTGTTCGACCCCCAAAGGGGTCGTGATCCACAGGTTGAGAACCACTGTAACTAGACCAAAGACATTTGAAGGGGGAAATAATTCTAGCCTAATATCCCTCTCAGAAACTAAAGAAAAGAGAACCCAGTCTCTTTCCCCCCTTAACCCTGAGTCTTCCTATCCCTTCAGTCAAACCTACTCTGAGCTAAGATAGTGGCATTACAGGCACAGACTTTGTATCTCCCCTGCACAGAAGTGGGCCAGGTCTCAGGTCATCTGTATCCATGCCATCCACAAATTGCATTTATGTATTTGGACAACCCACATACAAACATCTTACGCCAAATAAAGAGAAAGCATGGCATTGTTGAAAGAGTATTGAACTTGGACCAGGAAACTTGATTCTAGTCCTGGCATTGACACATACTGCCTACCTAATTCCTGGCAAGTCACAACACTGAAACCTCCATTTTCTTGTCTATAAAGTGGGCGAAATAATATTTGAACTACGTTTTGCTCAGAGTTGTTGTGAAGAAAAGTATAAACCAAAATTCTATTTTAATGTGAGTTATTGTTTTGACAAAATGGAGATAAATAAATGCCTACTGAAAGGTTCTATTCCTCCACAGTACCATCAAGAACAGATAGACTCTTGGATGAAATATTTATACAGGAATAAAAAGGAGACAAAGAACCATTTCAAGCATGTGCAGTAAAGAGCTGCATTCAACAAAGGACATATCTAAAGAAGAGAATTTGGAGATATTCATAACTCAAAAACCAAGGACAAAGAGGTTATAAAGTAAAGGGGATAATCAACAGCAGTAGCTACAAAAGGGCAGTCAAAGAAGATATGAATGGAGTAGAGGTTATTGAACATATCTATGAGGCGCTCAGGGCTTACCTAAATAATTTCAAAGACCTTTATCCTATCCTTGTGATAGTTTTACATTTAAGACTCCCTACCATTACCCCCAAACAGTTCAGAAAAAAATATTTTTAGCATTTTTCCACAAGGGAAAAAACCCATAATACTTTATCTAATTTTTAAGGAATGATTCTCATGTTGCAATTATTTTTAAGGTTTTATTTAAGGTGTCTGCTCCCTTCAGTCCATTTTAAGGGCTATTTTCATTTAAACATTCAATATTGATTATATTTAGGGATTAATACCCTAATGCTTCTATCAGTTTCCCAGAGCTATGCAGCAAAATGAAAGTCAGTTCATTACTCTCTCTCTTTCTCTCTCTCTCTCTGTCTCTGTATGTATGTATGTATATATACATACAAACGTATATACACAAAGACACACATATATATGTGTGTGTGTGTATATAACATATATGTTATATAACATATATGTAAATATAATATATATATATATATACACACTTCATGAGTAAACAGAAAGTTGTGAATAAAGAGCAAACAGGAAAGGTAAGGAATTTTTAGATTTATGCTTTAGAGAGATTTAGAATATTAGCTAAAGCGTAGACTACCAGGTTTGCACAATAGATATAAAATAGATTAGGAACATGTGGGAAAAAGGAAGAGTCAGATCAGGTTAGAAATAAAGCAATCTAAGAATGCACTGAACTGACTGAGAAGTCAGATCTGAAGTGGTTTATGTACCTAAAATGTGTGGACAAAAATAGAATTCGCCAAGGCATCCATGAAAGACACATATAATCTAAAAAACTTCCTCTGCAGAAATTTTTAGAGGGTCAGAATCAAGAGAAGTTTCAAGATGGGATCAAAAATAGAGAAAGTCATAGCGTAAAATAGAAACAAACAAAATATAGTTAAAACAGACCCAGTCTTAGAGTTTTATATTAATGTTTTTGGAATAGCCACTGGGTATATGAAATATGCTTTCAGACACAGTGAACTAGTTATCAAAATAGAATACAGAAACTTATACTCTAACTAGGTGCGCCTATTATTTTTAATAACAATTTTCTAGTATTAGTTATGCTTTTATGATAGAGCCATGGTTTCATCAGTCAAACTACTCTTTATGCTTTAATATTCATAGCATGGTATACTGCAGATGCTCTGAGCTCTCACAATTCCCTCATTAAAGGGATAGAACTAATTCTCCCAGAGTTGCTGCATCAGAAATGGAGTCAAGGATGTCTCCAAATGGATCTATCATCTCAGATTCCTCTGGCCCTAGAAACTTGACCCTAATCCAATATGAAGATATCATGCAATTTTAGTTCAAATGATACCCAGGGAAAGGACTTACAGAGATCACTCATGCCTTCTGGGATGCCTCTACTCAGAGGACCAAGAAAAACAGAAAATAGCCCAAGACTCAGGAAGACTGCCCAGATGGCATGGCTATGCTCTCTCCAGACTGAAGTCTTGATATATTTGACTGAGATACTTGATTGTGACTTATACCCTTTCAACAACACAGTTTAAAGACAACTGTGTCTGCTAGTATAATTAAATTAAATTGTAATACATAATAACTTTCCTTGTTCCTCCTTATATTCCCTACTTAGCACCTGTCCCACGTGTAGACTGCAATGCAATTTCATGTGATGCATTTCCTGTAATCCTTATTTCACTGCAGGGCAGATCATAGATTAAGAGCTGAAAGGTACCTTACAGGTCATCTAACCCAAATCTTTCATTTTACAGATAAGGAAAATGGGCCCAGAGTGGTTAAATGCTTTTTGCCCAAGGTCACACAGGTATAAAGGGTCAAAATATAATCTCTCAATATAATCAACATTGAATGCTTAAATGAAAATAACCTTGAAAATGGACTGAAAGAGGAAGATAGAGTGAAAAAAATTATTGCAACATGGGAAATACTCCTTAACAATCAGATATAATATTGCAAATTAAGAATTCCCCCCCCCCCTTAGGAGAATACCAAAAATATTGTTTGCAAAGTGATTGGGGGCAATGGTACAGAGGACTTCAAATTTACCATTCTTCCTGAGTCATATTTCTTTAATGACTTTTTCATTCTGTATGATTCTTTTAGATGTCTTCTTAGTCATTATTTTCTATCCCCTCATTAGAGGCCATCTTTTCCTTTAAAATATGTATTTTATATGTAATCTATATTCGCATAGATTACACATAAATAATTTTATATATAAATAAATTTTATATATGTATATGTGTGTGCATGTGTGTGTGTGTGTGTGTGTGTAAGTGTGTACCTAGGTGGCTGAGTGGATAGTGTACTGGGCCTGGAGTCAAGAAGACTGAAGTTCAAATCTGGTCTTAGACACTTGTTAGCTATGTGACTGTGAGCATAACTTAGCCTCTGTTTACTTCAATCCACATTTGCTTCATACCACACCAGCATCTTTGCTAAGAACATCCCATGGACGGTATTGACATCTATGAAGTCACAAAGAGTAGGACATGACTCAACTATATGTGTAATATACATCTTTATGTAGATATAGCTATCATTGAGATATGTTTATGTATGTGTGTATGTATATATACATACATATACACATATACACACGTGTGTAGATACAGATATCTTTTTTTTTTCTGCTTTTTGGAGGGCAATTGGGATTAAGTGACTTGTCCAAGGACACATGGCTAGTAAGTGTTAAGTGTCTGAGGTCCCATTTGAACTCAGGTCCTCCTGACTCCACGGCTGTTGCTCTGCTCACTGTGCCACCTAGCTGCCCCAATACAGATATATCTTAAAGAGTACCAATGTAGTAATTGGGAAACAAAATGATGCAGTGGGAAAAAAATGGATTTGGAGACTGAAGACCTATGTACAAATTCTAATGCTTTTACTTGACTACCTGTGACCTCAGGCAAGTCATCTCACTTGTCTGGACTCTTCCCTCATCTAAAAATGGGAAGATTGGGCCGGATGACCTCTGAGGTCTCTTCTCACTCTAAACCTATCCTGTGGTTTATGGGACGATGCTATTATCTGCTGTCTGTTGTTTTTGCTACATGATCGACCTATCTCTTTAGTTCATCAGACAGGTAGGCCCTTAGCAATATAATTTGTGCCTCTTCTCATATGTATAAGTCCTCATTGGTAATACTATGTGCTGTAGATTTCTACCCCTCATGCATTTTTTCCATTGTTCTTTAGGTTACTTTTAATTTGGCTTCTTTGGAGACCCTGGTGTTCCCTGATTTCCAGCCACAGGGCCTCTTTAGGAAAATATTGAGATTTTTAAAATGTGTTTTTGCAGTAGAGAGCAGTATGGTATCATTGTAAGCACTGTGTCACGCTTTCAAAAACATTCCTCCTGCTCGTCACTTCTGAATCTAGCTCAAAATCAATCTGCGGTGCCTGTCTGAGCTATCTATATGTAATGGTGGCCAACTCAACATAGCAGTGATCGTTCAAATGAATGTGTGTCTGTGCCCTGGTCATTTTTCTAGATCCACTCATCCAGATGTTTTATTTTCCCCTCAGAGCCCTAGATGTTATTATTAGCATCACACTAAATATTATTATGATTCATTTATTTCTCTCTTAGAGATGTTTTTGTATCCACAGTACTTGCCACAGTGGTTAGCTTATCATAGGTACTCAATAAATACTTGTGAATCGATTGATGAGATTGAATGAATGAGCCATTCCAGTAAAACATAGGTTCCTAGGATAATATTTTAGGGCTCTCATGTCACTGCTACAATGCATCATTTCTGACAGTATGCAGAGTACAATTCAACAGAGAACATCGGTAATGTGGTATGAAGTCATTAAAAAAAAGTCACCATTTCTATAGTACTCCACTAGAAAGGTGTTTGTTTTTTATTTTTGTTTTTTATTATGTACTGTTATGGGAACCTGAAGATCTTCCCTGCCCCTAGGCCCTTTGCTTAAGTGGCTCTGAGAACCTTCCCCTATTTGAAAGTATACTCTGCCCCCTAATAGGCTGAATGTGGTCCCATGGAGCCTGTGGCGGAAGGCTTGTTCTGCAGGAATGCCAGTGCCTTATTACTTTGTGATTGGGCAGTGGGTCAAGAGGGCTGTGACATTCTCTGAGCCAGGAGAAGGCTATATATACGCCCTGATGTGAGATTTTGGTTTGGGGCTCACTTTGGAAAGAGTTGTGTGACTTGGCCAGAAGAGACTCTGGGAAGCTGTTGAGCCCCTCAAGCTTTGAAAACCCGGATGTTGGTACTTCTCTCTCTGGTAACTGAAGAGGTGTGGATGTAATGGTCAGACGACTAGAAGCCCGTCTGCTGATCTGTTTCTTTGTCTCCTTGTAACTTTTGCTTATAACTTGTATGAATTCTGTTTGTATTCTCTGAAGTTCAGGGTGCCGACTTTTTCCCCTGAACAAGGTAAATGATATAAGTTTGATTGATTAAAGTAAGATTGTTAACCCATTTTGAGTTGCTTTCCTTTAGAAAAGCAGATCTAAGAACCTGTGCTAGCAGCTATCCTGGGTATGCTAGTGTGCTTGCTGATATGTGTACTTACTTATCATGAAACATAAGCATTTCTATTTTTAAGGTTTTTTGTTTTTGCTTTTTTTTTTGGTGGGGGGAAGTGACTTGCCCAAGGTCACATCGTTAGTAAGTGTTGAGCATCTGAGGCCGAATTTGCACTCAGGTCCTCCTGACTCCAGGGCTGGTGCTCTATTCACTGTGCCACCTAGCCGCCCTGAAACATAAGCATTTCAATGTGCAAAGAACAAATCTGAAAATTGCATAGGAAACTGGGTTTCTATTATGCACAGTTTTTGTTTGTTTTTTGTTAACTCAGGATTGATGAAGAAAACAAGATGAAATAAAGATTAAACAAACAAAATAAAAGGTCCTTGCCTCTGAAAATCCAGTGGGGCCACGTTTTGGCTATAGTTTTAAAACAAGGAAACATTTCCTCCCTTCTGCATGATCTAAATTATGCTCCTTGTTCTCTTGCTCACATTTGATATAGATCAAGCCTCAATAACAGTCATGCAGAAAATATGTTGAATGCTGACCTACCACCTAAGAGTAGAATGGGGTGTTATTTCAAACATGGCATAAAAGTGAAAGGACCATAATGGGATATTGTTAGGATACCTTTTCTTCCTTTTCTCCTGTGTTTTTTTTTTTTGAAGCCACATCAAACAATGGACAATAGGAAAGATAGGAGCTGTTTCCACCACCTATTTATGTGTGAATCACATCTTTTTTATGCTAAATCCCTTTAAAAATGGGAGTTCCACTGATCACTTTCATTTTATAAGGCTAATATACTAAGCAGGAAACATGGAGGAAGTTAGCATGGTCCAGTGAAAAGTGAACCTGACGCTATGATGCGTGATTTGGGGATAGTCAATAAAGAAATAAGCATTTATTATATACTATGTATGAGGGAGATACTGTGCTAAGCCCTGGAAATACAAAAACCAAAGTAAAACAGTTTCTGCCCTCTAGGCATGCTTGCATTTTAATAATATAATACATATATATAGATATATAGCAAGAAGCTAGATGTACTCTTTCAATCCAAGTGCATACTAGCAACCCTCAGGGCAAGGCTGGCTATATCTTCCCCTCAAGATTCTAGGGCAATGGTTCTCAATCTTCCTAATGCCACCGCCCTTTAATACTTGTATGTGGGCATATCTGCATGTGGGCAGACCCTCCTGGAGACTGTCTTGGTTCCTAAGACCATCAGAAATATGTGTTTTCCTATGGTCTTAGGTGACCCCTGTGAAAGGGTTGTTTGACCCCCCAAAGAGGTCATGACCCACAGGTTGAGAACCACTGTTAGAGGGCAATCCTAAAGGCTTATGGTATTTTTTCTAATACTAAATGCTCAAGCCCCCATTCCAGTGTGGTGTCCTACTATTATTTTCCAGTGCCAGTTAATATCTCTTCAATCTCATCAGTATCAATCAACATCAATTAGTTTTTATGAAAAGATATCTGAGAATAAATAGCAATAACAGAAGTATGAATCCATCTCCCCTGAACCAGCGAGTAAGGACATCTTCCCAGAGCCTGGGATGAAAGTGCTCAGCCTTAAAGAAGCCCTTACAAAGCACTTGCCCCACCAAGTTCATTTCCAAGTGTGGCATAGACAGAAAATGGAATTACTCCCTTATTTGCCATATACTTAGTGCCTCACTTCTAGGCTGTTCCTCAGGACTGGTTTATTCCTGGGTTTGGTCCTCTGGTAGCTCCTATGACCTTTGGAGATCTAAAAAGCCCTATACCACATGAAAGATAATGCAAACAGGAGGCATGTCCTCACTAAGCACAAACTTGCCTAGGAAGCTATAAACTCACAGACCAACTCAGTGTGGAGAAAGGTACTCTTCCATGTCCCTCTAGAGTTCAGAGACTCTCCTTTCTCTTCATGGTCAGCAGAAAGGAAAGAGAACAAAGTTCTCATTTGGGGCCTTTTGTATGCATTCTTGTTTCTGGCTCAGGGCCAACAAAAGGCCTTTTCTTCACCATACAATATAGTTTTTCCTATGATAGGAAACTGTCAAAGAATAGTTGCATGAATTCTAAAATGAGGAGCTAGGTCCCTCCATTCTAATAATGTCCTTGTCCTTCCAGAACTAGGTTCACTAAACATTCCTCCTCTCAGAACTGAGCCCTCACTGGTCAGTCCCCTACAGAAACACACATGAGCAAATGCATGTATGTACACACATGTATACATATATAAACATATGCACACATATACGTATTCATATATTCAAATCTATGGATGTATGCATTTAATATCTTAAAACTGCATTAAGCATTTTAGAACACCTTGTGAATATGTGTATTTTATATTTGTGCATATATACACATATATTTCATATTCTAGCACAGCATAATTTATAACCTTATTAAAATGAATGCAATGTGGTTATTGAATGGCACTAAGAGTCAAGGGACTGTGTTTCAACCTACAGTTGAGTGTTAAAGGAAACCAGGGATTATAAGAGGTGGGAGTAAAGCGGTAGTTCATTCCAGGAATGGGGGCCAGTCAATACAAAGGCCTGGAGATGGAGATGGAGCATGCTGTGTACAAAATGGATGGGAAGACAGTTTAATTTTATTGCAGCATGTATGGAGGAGAGTTATGTGTAAAAGAGTAGAAAGATAGGAGAGAGAGGGATAGGTTGTGAAGAGCTTTAAATACCAGACAGAGGTTTATAGTTGCTTCTTATGGCAATGTTGAACCTCTGGAGTTTTGAGCAGAGTGGTGGCATGATCAGAGCTCTACTTTAAGAAGATCAAATTGGCAACAGTGTAGGAGTGGAGGGAAGTCTGATGCAGGAAAACTCAACAAGGGGTTATTATGCAATAGTCCAGGTGAAAAGTGATGAGATCCTGAACTACAGTGGTATCTGTATGAGTGGAGAAGAGGGGATATACATGAGAGATTATGCAGATTTGGAAGCAACAAAATTTGGCCACTGTTTGGAGATGTGAAGTGAATGAGAACAAGGAGTAGATAGTGACAATGAGAATGAAAATCAAGATAACTGGAAAGATAGTGATGACCTACATGGAAATATGGAAGTTCAGAAAAGTAGGGTGGGTTTATGAGAGATAAGCAAGAGTTGTGTTTTGGACATGTGGAATTTTGGGGATATTCTTTTTGAAATAGTTTGAAATACTTAGAACTTCGTATTTCTTGCACAGAAAAAAGGGGATAAAAATAAATTCCAAATAGGAATGTTAGGATCATTGAATATATGAGCCTTTTTTTTAAAATCATGGGGCTCCTTGCATCATTTACCATGGAAAGGGATTTCAGTACGGAGAATTATATAAATTTAATTAAGAATTCTCTCCTAAAGAGTTTAAACTAGAATCTCCTTAAATTTCTTGGGAAAATATCTTTTTTTCAAATATCCTGGATTTTAAACTTCTTTTTTTCTGGAAAAAGAAATATTTTATGTTCTAGCTATTGCATCTGTGAAATGCTTTAAAATAATTTTTATTTTTATTTTTTATTCTTGTCTTCATACTGTCAATCAGAAAACAAAAACTTTCCTAAATTAAAAATAGCTTTTTAGTCTTTCTCAATATTTTCATGTATAAAATTCAAATACCTTAGCAAAATTGAAAGAAATTCTTCCATTCTCAACTTTTGTTTTTTCTTTTATGTTCTTGTAAGGAAAATTATTATCTTCTTATACCTATAGTCTTTCCATCTATACTACTGATCATAGGCTCTGGAGAAAACTTTTGGACTCTTAAGGAAAGCCTGATGCAGAGTAAAGTGAGCAGAACCAGAAAAACATTTGTATGCTGACAATAACAACATAGTAAAAACAAGCAATTCAGAGGTTTTCTTGGCAAGTATACAGGAGTGGTTTGTCATTACCTTCCCCAACTCATTTTACAGATGAGGAAACGGAGGCAAACAAGGTTAAGTGACTCACCCAGCGTCAACCATCTAGTAAGTGTCTGAGGTCAGATTCCAACACAAGAAGATATCTTCCTGACTCCACATCTGTGCTCTATCTACTACATCACCTAACCTGGTAAGAGTTCTCTTTGTAACAAAATGAAACAGTTAAGTAAAACTAGTAATACAATGATTTCATCTTAAAACTCATGTAACATTCCACATCTATATAGCACCATCATTCCTCACCTCTCTCTTCCTTTTAAAAAATAAACAGAATCTTTTCTGTCCTTTTCACCCCCTATGCCATAAGATAAAAACAAAACAAAAATCCTTGAATATGCCTGATCAAGCAAAATAGATTTCTTCAATTGCATATAAATATATATTCAATATATATGCAATTATATATGTATATATGTATGTGTATAGATATATAGATATATACATATATATGCAATTATGAGTCTTTCCTCAAGTTCAATAATCTTCCCATTATACCATGGCACCACAGAGAAATAGACTGTGTATTCAACATAAAGATTATCGGACTTGAGAAAAGACTCACAATTATAGGAACACAGATGGTGCTTTCATTACAGCTGCTAATCAGAGACATGGGCTTTGTATTTCTTCACCACAGTTTAAAATACAGGAATAATTGGTTGGTAAAGATGTATTTGCCTAAACAATTACAAATGTAATGAAAAGGGCTTAAAACTGAAAAGGAAGGAGATGATATAGAGGGATAAAAGTGCTTACATTTACCAGACTAGATGTCAATGAGAGTGACTTCAATTTGGGAAGAATCACAGTAGAGATATTAATGGTAGTTAGTAGTTAGCAGAAATTCATGGGAGGCAAAATTCAGGAAAGGAACAAGCAATAAAACATACTGTCCTCAAATGTCTATATACAAATGTAGGAACATTTATAAAAGCAAGGTGAACTACAGATGATGATGCAAATAGAATATAATAGAAATTATTGGGACCTGATGAGACGAGGCTTGTGACTAGAACATACCTCTGGAATGGTATACCTTAATGCAAGAGTGAGTAGAGTTTAATGAGTAGAGTTTAATCTTATATTTCAAAATATATATTATGTATGATATATAAAATATATGCAATGTGTGTACATGTATCCATGTGCATATACATGTATACATACATATGTATCACACAAACATATAATTATATGAGTTCAGAATACAGAAAGGAGAAGCCTAGTGGGTAGTGCATTTAAACAATGATCAACAAAGGTAGAAATAGAAGCAATAATGTGATTGGAACACACTTCAGACTATGAATTGGAAAAGCAAATAGTGTTTGAGAAACAGATCAGAAGTAAGTAGAACTGCTAATGACTTCCTTCATGATAAGTTCATTCTTTAAAAATTAGAGAAACTTCACAGGTCAGTTGCTAATTCTAGACTTGATTCTAATCAATAAGGAGAACCTGCCAGTTGTGGCCAAAGTTATGGAAATATTGTTGGAGATTGTGTTGTCTTAGAATATGTGATAAAGATGGTGAGAAAAAATTAGGCATAATCTAGAATGTAGCTTAAGTTTTTGGATTGTAGATTTCAAAGATTTCCTAGAAAGAAGTCAGATCCCATGGCCTTCACTTCTGCAGGGGAAATAAATCCATAAGGGACAGGAAGTTCTTAAGAATAAAATTCTAAAGACATAAAGAACAAAAAATAATATAATGAGAAAGATAGGGTGTAGGGGAGGGTCTTCTTTCTTTTTTTTTTCTTTTTTTTTGGGAGCGCAGTTGGGGTTAAGTGACTTGCCCAAGGTCACATGGCTAGTTTTTGTGTTAAGTGTCTGAGGCCGCATTTGAACTCAGGAGGAGAGGGTTCTTAAGAGGCCAGTGTGGCTACATAGAGAATTTGTAAACCAATTTTGAATTTTAAAAGATATGTATGGTACATGATTGCCAGGGAAAGTGATAAATGAATAACAAGGGATCTGTGGTTCTGTAAGAATGGTGTCAAGGATACTAAAGCTCAAAATATCCTGAGACTTATGGGTAAAGCTAACAACAACATAAAGGGTATGTTTGGGTTAGTATGTAATAGCTGTATTTTACACGAGAAGGATCAAAAAATGGAAGGACATTTGTTCAGAGTGGGTGGGATGATGATGACAGAGGATGAGGAAAAGGCTGAATTGTTTCTCATTTATTTGTCTTTTATTTTCTCTACCAAGGAGAATGATCTTTGAAAATGGGAAAAGACTGAACAAAAATGATAGAGATGTGAAATACAAGATATAGAGGGACAAAGTAAAAGAACATCTAGCTGTCCTTGATGAGTTCAATTCACCAGATTCTGATGGACTCTATGCTAGAATACTAGGATATCCCTATCCTAGGACTGGAAGATATGATTGTTGAGTTTTTGCCAGTGATCTATGAATGATTATGGAGAACAGAAGAAAAACTAAACATCAGTGAAAGGCAAATATATACTATTTTTTAAAGGAAGAGAGTGGGACATCCAAAATGTAGATCAATGAGCTTAATTTTATTTTTTGGTGAAATTCTAGAGTGTATAATTAAAGAAACAATTAGTGAACATCTAGAAAAGCAAGCTAGATAGAATAGTTTTATCAAAAGTTGTAACTTATTTCCTTTTATTTTGAGTATCACTAGACAGGTAGATCAGGAGACTTCAATAGATAAAGTTTGTACAGATTTTAGGAAGTTACTGTTTTAACTGACAAAGCACCTTCCCCCCAATTTCCTTTGCTGTAGGGCACCAAACTGAAGGCCCCCTGATGCTTCACCCCTTAAGCAGACAAAGTCTGTTGGAAGCAGGTATGATAAGCAATGCCTGGTTCCTATGGAGAAGTGGTGAAATAAGGGTTAGATAATAAAATATTTAGGTGGGCTTGGAACTGATATCTCTAGCAGAGCATCCTGGGGGTTTCTCATGACCTGATAATGTCTATCAATAACTTCGATAAAAACCTAGAAGGCTTGCTTATCAAATTTTGTGAATGACAACAAAGATTAATGGATAGGATTGGGAAGGGGAAGGGAATAAGCATTTATTAAGTGCCTACTGTTTGCCAGGCACTGTGCTAAGTGCTTTGCAAATATTGCCTCATTTGATTGGGGATAGCTAATAAGTTAAATGACAGGAATAAGATCTGACAGGCCAGAATGTTGAGCTAAATCTAAAAAGATGGAAATTTAATAGATGATTCCCAGCAGATGTCACTGTGGAAGACAATTTGAATGAACAACATTTTACTCTTCTTTTTCAGGAAGTGGGCAGAAGTGAGTTTACCTGATCACACCTTTTTCCACCTATGTGGCTGGATTAGATTATGATGTTCTTCTGAGGTCTATATTTCCCCTTCCTTTATCTCACCTAATGAAAAAAATCCCAAAGGAGCTGCTACATTTTGCCTAGAAATAATGTGATTAACTCATGAGGATTTAGTCTAGGACAGGGTTTTTTAAAATCTAGTCCAGGAACCCATGGGAGTCCCAAGACTTTTTAGGGGGACTGTGATGTCGAAACTATTCTTTTTATAATAATAATACTGATATATATTGATTTCTAATATGATAAATATCAGGAGATACTGCCTACATAAAGCAAAGCTTTTGTGGTGTTGTCAATTTTTTTTTCTTTTTGGAGGAGGAAGGCAGGGCAATTGGGGCTAAGTGACTTGTCCAAGGTCACACAGCTAGTAACTGTTAAGTGCCTGAGGCTGGATTTGAACTCAGGTCCTCCTCTATTGACTGCCACCTAGCTGCCTGAGTATTGTCAGTTTTTAAGAGTGCACAGGGATCCTGAGACCAAAATGTTTCAGAGCCACTGGTCTAGGACAAAGATACCAATTAATCAGACTTGGCTTCCTTTATCTAAAAAACCAGAAAGCTTGAAAATATAAGACACACACGTTATATTTTCTTATGTATTTGTTTTTTTTCTTTTTCTAGTAAACAATGAAAAATGCAAATAATCAGTAAGCAAAATTTAAAATATTAGAGAAACAAATACTTAGCAATGAGCTATAGCCTATTGCACATAGCAATAAAACCAAAAACTCCATCCTCCAGTTCTAATCACGTGATAGTTTTGTCTCTTCCCAAACTGGAAAGAAACACAATTCCCATTATTTTAAGCTATTTAGGCCCCCTTAAAAGACAGCCAGTTAAAGCCTTGCCAAAATGACTGTTCAATTGGGATAAATATGAAATCCTATAGTTGAATTTTAAAAAGATCAACTTTATAAGTACAAGTAGGGGATACATTGCTAGGTAGCAGTTCATTTGAAAAAAAAAATAAAAGATTTAGGAAATTTAATTGACTGAAAAGTAAATATGAATCAACAATGTGATACTGTACTCAAAAAGCAGTTAGATTATAACCATTAGCTTAATAGGGCTCAGTTCTGAGCCCCACATTTTCGGATTATTTAAATGAGCATTTCCTAAGACAAACAGAATGCTGAAGACTTGGGAGCAACCTAATAAAGACTGGCATAAGGAAGTTTTGCTGTTAAAAAGACTTGGGAGAGAAACAATAGACATCTTTGAGTATTTGAAGTGCTGTCATGTAGAAGGGTGATTAAATTTATAGTTATCCCTTCCACATCATGGGGGTTAGGGGCACCGTGCCCCCACGATATGGAAAATCCATGTAAAATTTTTTTTGGCTCTTTGTACCAGAGAAGAAGTCTGAATTATTATGGTATTAAAAGATGAAATATGTTGATATTATACAATACTATACATATATTTTATGCATTTCTGAGTTCTCCTAATTTGGAGATTCCATGATTCAAGCCCTAATCTGATTCTAATTTTCCAATCTTAAGAAAGTCTCTTAAGCCCTCTGAACCTGTTTTTATTATATGTAAAATAAGAATAATAATAACTCTTACATCATCAATTTTATGAGATTGTTATCAGGAAGGTCTTTTAAAAATCTTAACTATTATATGAATATGAGATATTATTATTGTTTACAAAGTATTTAACTTGGTCAGAGATTAATTCACAAACATTTATTAAACATTTACTGTGTACAAAGCATTGGTTTTAATCCTAACTCTATCCATGTCAAGCCCTGTGACCAAGAACCATTTACTTAAGCCTTCTGATCCTTATTTCTTCATTTGTAAAATCGATGTAGTAATAATTACGATACTTGTCTCATAGGACTCTTATGAGGAAAGATTTAAAATTATACTTAAGCATGTTATCATTATTATTGTAACCCACCGAAACATTGGATATTGACAATATTCATTGTGATAGAATTCTTTTTTCATAACTCCAGTATTTCTACTGATATTGTTAAATCTTAAGTAAAATGAACTTCAGATGCTGCCTTTGTCAACCTAGTGCCAGAGAGCACAAGTGAGTTGTGTATTTCAGCTACCACTGGCTGCTTCATGGACATCTCTATGGTGGCAAATGACCGTATCAATTCAAATCAGCACATGACTTGCACCAATTAATTGGGTCAATTTACAGAGGTATTCTTCCTCTTTGGACTTTGGTGGCAGGTGTTACACACTATTCTAGCCTTGGGCAATTGCCTGTTGGCCCATCTGTAATGGTAATTGGAATTTGAAGATCTTCCCTGCCCCTTAATAAGCCTAAAGGAATATGAAGACCTTCCCTGATTTTAAGATCTTCCCTGTCACTAATAGGCTGAATGTAATTACACGGAACCTGTGGTGGGAGAAGTTTGCTGAAGGGTGGAGCAGAGCTCACAGGAAGCTGGGAATCAGAGCAGCTAGACAATGGGAGAGATAGAACCGACCCAAGGATACAGCTAGGCTTTTAAGTGTTGATTTGTGGTATGGCTAAAGGATGATGTGGCTATCTGCTGCATTGTGCCATATTAACTTCTATGTTGCTAATGATGGATTTGGTTTCCTGGTGTCGGGATTTGGTTTTCTGATATCTGAATAAATGTTTTTGTTCCTGTCTTCTATATGAAGAGTTTGTTATATTTTGTGATTGAGCACTATACCAGCATATTTACAGTTGCCATCAGTGCTGTGAATATTTGCTGGCACTACACCATTTTATAGACATAAGTATTACAATATGTGAAATACAAAAGGACTTGAATAAATATTAACCTACTCATCTACCATATTAAATGAGAAATTACCCAGGGCTAGAATTGACTCTAGTATATGTTGCCATGTCACTAAGCTGACAACATGGGGACTACTATTATAAATTCACAAGTTTATGCCTGTCCTTTCATCAAAGGAATACAGAATCTGTGACCATTTATAACAAACAATAATTCTATGATCCCTTTTGACCATGTGTTCTCTTCAAGCTGATCAATGCAATAAAACCATTCAAGATTCCCGTGTTCCTAAAGTATAGGTCTGAACATGTCACTCCATTATTCAGTAAAATCCATTGGCTCCCTATCACCTCTAGAATAAAAAATACAATCCATTGTTTGGCGTTTGAAGCCCTTCACAATCTGGCAGTCTTCTACCTTTCCAATTATTTTTGCATCTTACTCTCCTCTATGTATACTGAGATTCATTGTCACTGGCCTTCTTGCTGATCCTCACATAAGACCTTCCAGCAGCTGACTGGGCATTTTCACTGACTGATCCCTCCCCATGTCTAGAACTTTCTCCCTGCTCAATACTTGCTTACTGACTGATTGACTGAATGTTCTACAATTAGCTTCCAGGGAAAAGGTCACACAGATCAATCAAACTGGAAGCCATTGTCAGAGCTCTTGTGGTAACCCAAGGATAAAGAATGTCTGAGGGCACTTTCTGCATTTGGAAAAAAAATTAGCTCAAAGGTCAGCAGCCACATTTACAGACCTTGTACTTTCCACATTTGGAAAAGGGATAAGAGCTTGGTTTTCTGGGCATTTCCTCTTATCTGATAATATCCAGTGAGATAAGACATCAAGGCAGCCCATGCTTCAAAACCATTTCTAGGCCAAATGGAAAGAAGCTCACAGAAGGAGGTGAGGAGATATGACAGTTGACAGACCTTTTAAGCAGATATCAAGTGACTTTGCCGGAGGTGGTTTCCAAAGAGATAACTGGAGACCTGTCAATCAGAAGGAAATGGGAGGCAAGGAGACAGCAATCAGACAAAGAAGTACAGGCAATTTGATCTAATAGAATCCAACATTTTAACTTGCTATAATCTACTGGTCATAGGAAAGAAATTCATTGTTTAGTTAGTAAGACTATTGATTTCACCTCCACAGCATTTCTTGTTTTGGTTCCTAACTTAATTACTAGCACCCCTGTATTGGATTATTCCAATAGCACCTTCCTTATCTCCTTGAATCTAATCTCTCTCCTTCTCAGTCTACTTTTCTTGCAGCTGCCAAAACTGATCTTCTACATGAACATTTCTGATTATGTTATACTCCCATTCAAAAATCCTTTTGTGATTCCTGATAGCCTAACTTGGATACTTTAATGGATTCAAGATCTCACTGATGTGAATATTTCATCCATGGTTCAGATCTGAATTGTTCCACATTTCCTCTTCCTATGAGACTCTTGTTTTCTCATAAATCCTGACCATAGGATCCAATCAATGTGTTTGGGGCATTTTTCTAGACTTTATGATGCTTCACAGATAATAATGAAGCACATAGGTTGTCTGTTGGTTAACTCTTGCTTATAGGATTTCTTTTGAAGAGGGAGTGTGGCATTAATCATTCAAATCAACAAGCATTTATTAAGTTGTTCTGTGAAATGTAGGGGGATACACAAAGTAAAGCGGTTCCTGCCTTTGAGAAGTGTACAGTCTAGTCACTGGAGACCACATGTACTCATACAAGAAAATGCAAAACAGATACAAAGATTTTTTGTTGTTGTTTTGAGAGGGGGAGAAGAAGAGAGGAATTAGCAACTGAGGAGATAAGGTAGAATGGAAATAGTGCTAATTTTTTATGTAAGATGATTTGGTTTCAAATTCTAGCTCTGTCTCCTGTATGTCTTTGGTCAAGATGTTTAACTTTCTCGAGTTTCAGTACTTCATCTGTAAATTGGAGTGGGAAGAGGTTAGTTTACAGACCTCCTGAAATTTGTCCATGGGCCCTAAGAGACCCCTGTGGAGTCCAGGTTAAGATTCCCCCTTTTTAGAGACTCTTTTGTTTTCCCCTTTATCTTTTCTTTTTTTATATTTAAGAGTAATTTTTTCTACTTGAACTACTGTTTGAGATAATAGAAGTGATAGGATAAAATTTTTCAAGAGGTTTCCTTTTAATCTAAGTAACAGACCTTTATATTTTAGCATTTGGTCTAGGTCATAGACTTTTGAACATAACCTCCGTTGCACTAATCTTCCTTCTTTAAAAGGGGAAAGAACAGGCACAGTAAATATTCTAATAGAATCCTGCTGTTACTTCCTGCTGTTCTTACTCTCTTTTCCTTTCATGAATGTTTTCACAAACATATATAATGTATATGCCTCAGGCCTATTAATGGATACCAGAATCCCTCTGCCCCAATTAAGATGCCAACTTAGTGTCTCCTTCAAAGCCAGGCCCTACTAGATTGCTTGTTAAGGCAGTCAAGTCTGTTAGTTACTTACTATCCCACCAAAAGTTCTTGTAGTTTTTAGCTTGAAAAGAAGTAACAACTAGAAAGACACTACATTGATAACATTTGTATTTTGAGGATTATATTACGAATCTTCATTTCCACAATGGAAGGGAACTTATACAATGGATATCCAAAGGTACTATAAAGGAAGTTTTAACCTATGAAAATTTGTTTTTAAATAAAATTGTACATAGCATAAACTATTTACATGGAATGGAGGAAAAAATTGAGGTAAATTGCTATCCACTTTATATCAAAATCACTCATCTGCTGGAGATTCTGAACACTGCAGCAAAATCTAGAAATGCTATAATTTACAATGTCAAACATAAAATATGAATGTGATCATTATTAATTAATTGCATTGAATGACTACATGAATATAGACCTAATTATAAATATACTAGTGTAGTCACAAAACTTTGCCCATAAAGTAACTTGTATCTCAAATTTCTATGTTCTCATTTATGTTTCTTATGATTTGGGAGATGCTTATTTCTTTGGAAAAACCTAACTCTGAGATACAATAAAAATGTACTTGAGGTCTCAGCAAATATTTTTCAAAACACATCTAAAAATCATCTCTTTGTGCAAAGTCATGGATAGGAGAGATGGAGTACTAGCTATATGTGAGGAACAGAGAGAAGTCCAGTTTGGCTATATCAGAGATCATGAGGGGGAAAAAAATGCACAATGAGCTTGGTAAGACATACTGAGGTAAGGCTGTGAAGGATTTTAAACAATGACATTTCTGTTTTATCCTAGTGCCAATAGGGAGCCATTAGAGTTTATAAAAGGGAGGAATTGTGTGGTCAGATCTGTGCTTAAGGAAAATTACTTTGACAAACTAATGAAGGATAGATCAGATGGTGAGGCACTTGAGGAAGGGAGATCAACTATGGGACTCTTATAAAAATCTAGGTGAGAGGTAATGAGGATATGAACTAAATTGTTGACTGAGTTGAGAGGAGTAAAATGTGAGAGATTTCAGGTGGTAGAAATGGCAACATTTGGCAACTATTTGGATTCATGGAGTAAAGGAAAGTGTGGAGTCCAGGATAATGTAGAAGTTACACTATGAGAAACTTGAAAGAATGGAAGGTCCTTCACCATAAATAGGAAAATATAGGAGAGAATTAGGTATTGGGGAAAAGATAAGTTCTTGGTGGTGGTGGTGGTCGTGATGGTGGTTGTTGCTCTTTTTCTTTGACATGTTGAGTTTGACATGTCTCTAGGACCTTCATGCAGTTTGAAATGTCTAGTAGGCAACTGATGATGTGGGATTGAAGTTTAGGGCAAGACTGGGGCTCAATATAGATCTTGGAGTCATTTGCATAGAGATGATAATTAAATCTACATGAGATAATGAGGTCACCAAGAAAGATACTGTAGAAAGGAGAGGACCTAGCAGACCCTCACTTAGGGAGTAGGATATAGTTGATAATCTAGCCTGAAAAAAATGCAGATGAAACATTATCCAGGAGGAAAGGATGGCTGATAGGGTCAAATATATCAGACAGGAAAAAAATATGAGAAATGAGAAATTACTGAACTGGTAATGTGTGAGAGGACAGCTTTAATTGAACCTAAATGAGGCACCATGCTATAAAAGGAAGAATACTGGGAATCAGAAGACAGAAGTTCTAATCTCAGTTCTGAGTTCTAATCTTAGCTGTGTGTTTGTTTAACCTCTCTGGTTTTTAGCTATAAAATGAGGGGTTGGTTAGACTGAATGATCTAAAGTTCCTTCTGATTGTACTTTCTATGATCTTAAGTGTGAAAATTGTTAATTTAATTTTGTTGTTCGACTTTATTTGTATATCTGTACTTTGCCCAATTAATGGATACATATTAATTTGCTGAACTTGTACACTGTGAATAATCTATGGGGTTCTAAGCTTACCCAGTAGGAATTTCTCTTTACAAAAAGGAAAGAGGCAGAAAGTCCTTTGGAATCAGTAAAAGGATTATGGGAACAATGTGCAAGGTAGCTGTAGAGGGTAGAGGAAACAACAACATAGACCATTTATTAGTCAAATCTGGAATGCACAGGTTTCCTTTGAGAAACCACAGTGACTGAGTTTTATTTATTACTGATTAACAAATGATTAATTCATAAACAATTTCCCTTCCAAAGGATTACATATCAGAATGCCTTTATTTCCTAATTAGATTGTGTCTCTGCACATAAATTAGGGAAAAGTATGCTGTCTGTTGAATGGAGCATGGAAATCATTCGCCTATTTCCTGTCTGTATCACTGATTTACTGTATGACCTTGGGCAAGTCATTTATCCTCCCAGTCTAGTTTCCCTAATTATATAATGGACATAAAAATACTTGCTGACTATCTTAAGGTTTAATGAGACAAAATGAAATATGGGTAACTTACAGAAGAGGTTTTTTTTTCAAAAGTTACTTTTTAAAAACCTAGACTTGTGAATTCATTGGCACAATACTGTTACTACCATATATTATTTTTAACGTTGATGTTAGAGGATTACAGCATCTTTTCTCTGCCTAGACAATCATTATGTATAAGAGAAGGTTAAGTTAAATGGAGGCTCCATTTTTCTTTGTAATTTGACCAGAGTTAATATCAAACTTAATTTTCATTAAAGATTTTATGTGTAATATTTCATTTGTTTAACCACATCTTTAGGTAAATGGTGCATATAAGCCATTATATCAACATAATTTAAATAGTAAGTGGCTCTTGATTTTGAGGGAGTTGCATTCTAGCTCAGAAGAGAGAATATAGTGGAATGCCTCCTGGATCTGGAGATGGAGGACCTGGGATTCTACTGATTACTCCCTGCTTGACCTTATACAAGTCATATAAATGTCACTGGACCTCATTTTCCCCATCCATAAAAAGGGTTTGGACTCAATGACTTCTAGGATTTGTTGCCAGCATATTGCTTCCCCTGTTAGTGGTTGTGAAATTATTTAAATCAAGTTTTATATAGAAATGTCCTTTGAGATGGAAAATAATTTGATGAATTTTTTATCTGATAGAAATTAAAAGAGCACAGTAAAATAGGCTGAAATACATAATTGCATAATATTAGAGATGTTACTTCTACCACCTCATTTTATTTATTTTTTTGCAAGCTAAGCAAGTGAGAAAATGTGTATAATTCCCAGCATAGTCATAAATCACTCACACGGGGGTGACTAGGTGGTACAGTGAATAGAGCACCTGCCCTGGAGTCAGGAGGATCTGAGTTCAAATCAGACCTCAGACACTTAACACTTACTAGCCATGTGACCTTGGGCAAGTCACTTAACCTCAATTGCCCTGCCTTTCCCGCTCCAAAAAGAAAAACAAATCACTC
Organism: Pseudochirops corinnae; assembly: GCA_028646515.1. NCBI lineage: Eukaryota > Metazoa > Chordata > Mammalia > Diprotodontia > Pseudocheiridae > Pseudochirops > Pseudochirops corinnae. Next base: position 58,141 of record JAQQSV010000299.1, on the reverse strand, counting down.
ACACAACAAATTCTTATGACTATGCAATGTCTCGGTGCTTTGTAGATCTGTCTTATATAGAAAATTATACTTCTTCAGTAAGGAGAGAGCTGTTCATTGAATAATACATTCTGACACTACTATTCTAAGAAAAAGTTACTTTTATTCTTCAATGCACAAAATGGAGCTTGTTTCTTATCTGTCCTCAACATTCTTGTGAGCTTTCTAGTTTAAAAAAAACCCACATTTTTCAACAAAACAAAAATATGCCCCCAAAAATCAACTTTAGATGTTCAAAATGAGGAAAGTATGGTTAGACAGCAGTTCTGGAAAAAAGATCTAGGGTTTTTAGTGGATTGCAAGCTCAGAAGGAATTAGTCAATGATGTGGAAATCAAAGTAATGAGACCAAAGGCTATAGTAAAAGGCCTAACTTTCAGGAAATGAGAGGTTAGAGTACTCTACTCACATCAGACATCATCTGGAGTATTGCGTTCAGTTCTGAGTGCCATGGCTTAAGGAGGTCACTGACAAACTACAAAATGTCCAGAAGAGGGCAATCATGATGGTGAAGTGTCTTGAATTCATGTCTTGAGGTTTGGCTAAAGGAACTTGGAATGTTGAGCTTAGAGAAGACTGGAAGGAGGAAAAAAGGAAAAGACACAAGAGCTGTCTTCTAGTATCTGAAGAGCTGTCATGTGGATGAAAATTAGGCTTGTTCTTTTGAATTCCAGAAGGCAGAAGAAGGGATGGAGCTGCAAAAGGCACATTTATTTTATTTTTAACTTCTTTTTTAAAAAATTAATTAACTTTTAGTTTTATTTTTCAGCATTCACTTCCATAACATTTTGAGTTCTAAATTTTCTCCCCCCAAAAGTGTGCAATCTGATATAGGCTCTACATATACATTCATATTAAACATACTTTCACATTAGTCATGTTGTAAAAAAGAATTAGAACCAAAGGGAAGAACCACAAGAAAAAAGAAACAAAACAAAAAAAGAGAAAAAGCAAATAGTCTGCTTCGATCTGCATTCAGAGTCCATAGTTCTTTTTCTGGACGTGGATAGCATTTTCCAACATGGGTCTTTTGGAGTTATCTTAGATCCTTTCATTGCTGAGCAGAGCTAAGTCCATCAAAGTCAGTCATCTCACGATGTGGCTGTTACTGTGTACAATGTTCTGGTTCTGCTCACTTCACTCAGCATCAGTTCATGTAAATCCAGGTTTTTCTGAAGTCTGCCTATTCATCACTTCTTATAGTACAATAGTATTCCATCACATTCATGTGCTACAACTTGTTCAACCATTCCCCAATTGATGGATATCCCCTCAATTTCCAGTTCTTTGCCACCACAAAAAGAACTGCTATAAATATTTTTGTACATGCAGGTCCTTAAAAGGCACATTTAGGCTTCTGCCAGGAAAACTTTCTAATAGCTAGAGCCTTCCAAAAAAGGAATGAGCTTCTTGAAGAGGTGGTGAGTTTTCCATTCTTGGAGGTCTTCAAGCAGAGGCTGAGCAACCACCTGTCAGGTAAATTGAGGTATTTCTCTTGTTCATGAATTAAACAATTCAAATTCTGTGATACTATTACCTAAATATATATCTAAATAGGCCCCCTAAAGGGCCTATCATTTTCTTGGTGGAGGTACTCCCTCCACAGATAGATACAATCTCTCTGTTAATTAACAGATGATCAAAAGCTGAAAACACCATCACCCTGTGGCCAACATGGCAACAATCCTCTCCCATCTCAATCAGGTCAGTTCTTAGACAACAGACTGCAATATATCTCTTTATCCCTTTCCAATTTTTGCTCAGCCAAGACCAGTCAGAGCGTCTAGTCTGCTGGCATAGCCATGCTACATCAGTGGTGACCGAGATTCCAGGAGTAATTATAAATCTTTGGTAGACTCTTCCCCAAGCCGTACACCCACACAAACTTAACTACCAAAGCACGAGATTGCAACAGAATCAATATCTTTCAGGGTAGGACTATTTACATTTCAAGAATATTCATATCCCCAAGGTCTAATAAATAGGGGCACAATAGATAGTTCTTTACTTGAAAATGTTGATAACGGCAGAGGTCTCTGTCTAGAAGGGGCAAAATTCAGGCTCAAGTAAAATACATTTTTTTTCCTTAAAAAAAAGATAAAACTGATAGAAAACAGCTGCATTAAAAAAAAAGAATGAATCTCAGTAGACAGCAATCTGGTCATTCTTGGACAGAGAAAAATATTCGTATAATCTTTCTCAAGCCAAGCTGTCTAAACCTCAGTGTCCTCAATTTTTTTTTTTTTTTCCAAAGAGGAGATTGGGATTAGAGGACCCTAGAGGCAGCTCCCAGTTCTAAATCCTAAACTTTGCAGCCAGTGGTCGCGAGGGGGCACTGCAAGCCCGGTTTTAGGCAGGCAGAGGCGCGCCCGCGCCTCCTCCAGCTAGCAGATCAAGCAAGCTGTGAGATCAGCTGAGTAAGTCAGTCAGCGTGTCGGGAGGCTGGTCACCTCCGAACGAACCTAGCCGGTGACCCCGACAGTAGAGTCCAAAAGTCCATCCCTCCTGTGGCTTAGGGCTAGGGCTAACTGGGCGCTCTCGCGGCCAGCCTCTCCAAATCCTGTGGCCAGGGGCAAGAAAGCCCACTAAACTGGCTTTCCAGGTGGGGTAGATAGATGTTGGAGGAGGGAATGAACGCCCCAAAGACTTCGATCCTTCGGTGCAGAGAAGAGTCAGGATACCCCCAAGACAGAAAGTAGCCACTACGAGGGCAGTGGTGGGCGGAGGGGGATACTTGGGGAGAAAAGGGCCAGAAGTTCAGGAAGTCGCTCAGGTGCACGGTGGAATCACCTGCGAAAAGGGCATCCTCGTTATCAGTACAGCCTGTGTTTAGTAGAAGGTTAAGGCAACATCACCTCAACGTGGCACTTTCCCCGAGTCATTTTCTTTCCACAGTTGGGGTGAGTAGATGCTCAGAAATTAAGAGGACGGAGGTAAAGGGTAGGAGGTAGGTCCTTTCTGTTTTACAAACGAAAACAAACAAAAACCACAAAATAAACTGTCCCCCTTCACCCTTCCCTCCCGGCAGTCAAGCCAGTGCTTGACATTCAAGTCCTCTGGTTCTAAAGTCCAGAGGAGTTTTCGGGGTTCAGGTCTATTCTGTCAACAGAGATTCTTCCCTGGGCGAGTCTAGCTGGGAACTCTGGCCTTCGAGGGGGGGCGCCCTTCTCCTCCGGGAGACCTAGGGTGCCGTGAAGACCGAGAACGGCTTAGTTGAGTGGAAGAGGGTGAAAGGAGAAAGGTCTGGGGTTGAGAAGCTGAGCAAAACGATTAAGCAGAAAGTTTTCCCTTCCCCCCAACTTTTGGAAATGACTGAGGAGGAAAGAAGCAGGAGAGCGTTGGAAGCCGCACGTGCCAACTAGTTATCTCCTAGCTCATAGAAGCTGTTAGTTGAATGCGCTGCAGGCTGAGCCCTGCCTCGGACCCAGCTCGGGGTTTGGGTTGTTGAGGCCCTCGGTAACCCGCCCCTTCATTCCTTGGCCTCCTCAGCTGCCCAGGGTTACGCTAATGCCGAAAACCCCAGCCCCAGCTAGGGAGGCAGCTTCACAGGAGCGCAGCACGGAGTCTACGAAATAGATGCGCGGCTCGCCCTAAGTTGAAGGGTGAGGGGCAAGCTTGGCACCTCTGCTGGGCCGCGCTGCCCAGGATAGAAGAAAGGTGCAACTTGGAGAGGAAAAGGAGTGGAGAAAGGAAAGTGGGATATCCAGTCTCGCTTTCTCTGTGGACCTCGGTCTGAGGATCCACACTATCATCCTTTCTGATAAAGGCAAAGTGGGAGGAAGAGAAAGAAGACGTGGGTGCTTCTGTATGTGAGTGAAATCCTGTTTAGGGGGAGGAACTGGAAGGAGCGGACCGGGGAGCTTCTGTATGCAAGAGAAACCCTGTTTGGGGGGGACGGGGGACAAGGCAGCCGCTGAGGTTCACCCCGCCCTCTAGCCAGCAGTTGAGAAACGACGGGACAGGGACCGGGAGGGTGCTGAGGAGGAGGTGTATAACATACGTAGATGAGACACATCAGGGCCACTGTGCATCTGTCTGGCTGAAGGATCCTCCTCCTCCTCCTCCTCCTCAACATGGTACTACGTGTTCAAAAGCAAACACGGAGCAAATAGTAAATAGAGATGCATGAAGCCACAGAGGAAAGGAGACGAATGGAAGTGAATCAAGCAGAAGAGAAATTGAAGGAAATCGGAGACTAACCTAACCTTGTGTGGTCCAAATAGAGCCCCCGAACCGGGCTTGTTCCAAAGAGGGGCCGCGATTAAACAAACCGCTTCTCAGCCACCCACCCTCTGCCCAGTGACAGAAGCTCGCCTTCTTCGAGGGAATAAGCTGCAACACCACTGTCTGTGAACTGCGGCTGCCTTTTGGAGGGATTAAATTTTCTTGCATTTACATTTTTCTTCCAGTTTTTTTTTTAAAGGAGTCTGCTATTTTCCCCATTCCAGCTCTGTGCTCTTTCGTCTTCAGGTTCGCAGATTGTTGCTTTTTATTTCATCCTCCCCCACTCCACTTTTCTTCGTGGAAAGAACAGGATTAAAAGTTACAAGTATTGCTATCGTTGGGGTTTGTAGGTTATTCTCTCCACCCCTTCCCCCAAACTCCCCTTGGTGTGTGTTGTAAAAGTAGTGAGCACTATGTGCACCAACATAGTTTACGAATGGCTGAAAGCCCTTCAACTTCCCCAGTACGCTGAGTCCTTCGTGGATAATGGCTACGATGACCTGGAGGTGTGCAAACAGATCGGGGACCCTGACCTGGACGCTATCGGTGTCTTGGCGCCCCAGCACCGGCGCCGGATCCACGACGCGGTAAAGAGGCTACGGGAGCAAGACGCCAATGCCGCCGGCCTCTACTTCACCCTAGAGCCGCAGCAGCTGCCGCCCCAGCAGCAGCAGCCTAGTTCCCCTTCCCCAGAAATCTACACCAGCCACCTGGTGGAGCAGTATGAGGGTCAGGCGTGGAGGGAATCTCAGCCTGGCCAGACCCAAGGACCCAGGGGGGTCTCCAGGAATCAGAAAGCCGGGTCTCGAAGCAAGGAACTGGTGACTTACCCCAAACTCAAACTAAAAATCATGATCAGGGATAAACTCGTCCGGGATGGAATCAACTTAAGTAAGCCCCCGTACTCCAATAAGGTAAGAACTAACAACCTCTTCACTCTCCCAGCCATCCCATCCCCACTAGAGTGCTTGTGTTGATGAAGGTGGCGGTGGCCAGTTTAGGCTTGTCAGTCCCTGGTGGACAGTCTCACATAACAGGGAGAGAAGAATGACAGTAATGTTTTGATTTCATTTTCTTTTTCCTGAGTAGTGTTTGGGATGTACCAAACTGAGGTGGGTAAGGGTCTTGCTGTCTTCCCCAAGAATCCCCTTTCATAGCCACTGGTTCTTACTTGTGGGATATTGTTTTTCTTATTGGAGCATAGGAGAATTATTAATATCCTTTCTCCTTAGCATTTCCCTCCGATTGTCTCTGAAGAATGGCAGATATGTCATTATTTTACACCTTTCTCATCTCCTCCCCTCCAAATTTTTTTTTTTGTGATGTTGTCTCTGGAACTCATTTTTTTCCATTTAGTTTTTATAGATGAGTCAAGCTATGTTACAGAGAATTCTTTGAAAGTGTTGCCTATAGAAATAGTTTTAAAAACTTTGACAATTACAAAATGGATAGGAGGAAATCCCAGGAATAATGTAAAACCTGATAGTAATGTCACCTTTAGATCCTTTGGGGAAAAAAAGTGAATGAAGTATCTATTAGGTTTTGGAAATGCTTTAAGACAATGCCTTGAGTTTTCCAAATACAGAACTTATAAAGCAGCTAAACCAACTGAGCGCAAAAGGTTGACTAAGCAAATGCTTGAGGTCAGTATGATGTCATGTGTTTGATGGATGTATTCACCCACGAAGAAGTCAATGAGGGCTTGATTCATTAAGTAAAACTTTGCATTGCTGACAGCTCCAGATGAACCACATTTGGAAGACTGCAGAAATAAGAGCTAAAGAGAGAATGAAGTTGTTCAGCTTGAATAAAAGAGAGATAATAGACACAGGCAAATGCAAAAATAGGTCATAAATGCTGACAAACCTTTTATGAAACCTTTGGAAAATGATTTGGGAATTTTCACAGTTCTGTAAAGGTGTTAGTTACCCTTTAGAAGGGACCAGGCCAAAGAAGAGGTGGGAGATGAAGTGTTAAAAAAAAATTAAATGAGAAAACGTAATTATTTCACATAATAACATTATTCTTAGCTCAAAATACACCATAGCTTTGGTCACTACACAGTTTTAGGATGGATTGTACTACTCTATCAAAGGAACACTTCCTCCTACCCCCAAATACCTACTGATAAGTTAGAAAAGGATGAATGCACAGAAAATAATGGATGATAAAAGACTGCCTATTTTTATGAAAGGCAAGTAGAAAAGTGTTTCCCTTTTGGAAACAGTGTCAATGGAGAAGGTAAGTAAAAATGCAAGTGGATTGAAGAGCAGACTAGACAGTTTAACATTATTTGTTTGGATTTTACAAGGCACTTTGAAATAAGGTTAAATATTTGACCAACCCACTCTAGGGCATAAATTGGTTACTGATAGATCAGGAAGTCTGTTTTACATTTGCAATGCACTAGCCCGAGTATATTACCTGTATTCAAGGGAGGAGAATATATATGATAATTATACTGTATAACAGAGTAGATAGACATTTTTCAATTAGGAATAGCAACTGGTCAGGGTACAGGAACACAACCATTAGTGTAAATGACTCATTGCCTAAGACAATAGTTGAAAGGAGGTTGGAATCAATCAATTGAATAGGCATTTATTTCTGAGGAGGTGATCAAGCCTGACAGAGTGAATCTGAGCTCCTCAGCATGTTGTAATGGGCTCGGGCAAGAGTCAGAAAGTCCTTCAGAGTGAAAGTTTTCTGAGCTACCCAGAAAAGACAAGATGTAGGCCTGAGAGAAGAAGGGGATGGTAGCTGAGGAAAGTGTTGAGAAAGGAACCCATGTGGGGATATAACAGCAGGGTTAGAATGTCAAGATAAGTAGCTGGCTTTGCAGAAGGATGTTATTGAGTTATGGTCTTCTACCTCTAGGAGTGGAATAAAACATAAATCCTAATGAATCTTATTCAGGACCTTCTGACTGTCCTAGATTTGTATTTACTGTTTAGATGAAACATTATTGGACACAACTTTACTATGAGTGTCATGGAACATAAATTTGGTAATGTGTAAGCAGAAGAAAGCATCGATGATGAGCCTAATTTCTCCTTCTCTGGTTTATTTTACCTGCAGTCAAACGGACTTGTAGGTTGTTTTGGAAGCTTTCTTAATCATTTACCATTGCATTGGTGTTTCAGATGAGGAGGGAAAAAATAATAAGACAATAGACCTCATTGTTTGAAGACATATTGTAGGCTAACATAAATAATATGTGAATATAATTGAAATGAATGAGATGATGAGTATATATTAGTAGAATCATGACCACTGCTCTGAATGCTTTAGCTATGAGTTGGAGAGAGGTTTACTTAGATTTTCTACTCCTGCTACACACACACACACACACACACACACACACACACACACACACACACAAATATAAAATAATTCTACTCAGTTTTCATTTAAGCCACAATTTAAGTCATATTGTTGCTGCAGGATCTGTGGACCTCTATCTGACTTGGATCTGAATGTGAATTAGTCATTATGTGCTATTTGGAATTCTGATCATTAGAATTCAGCTTCCCATTTACAGACATTAGCATCCGTGATCTCTGTGATTTGGCACTTCATAAGAATATTAGATCAGTCTTCAAAATGGATTAAATTAGGACATATTAAGTCAGGAAAGTTGGATTCTTTAGAAAGGAAAGTTGGGTAGAACTGAGAGAAAAGTAAAACTTGTTATTATGATGAAAGGAACTTCCTAATTGGCCACTGACTCTATAACATCTTTCTGCTCATATCTTGATTCCGTAAAATGGCAACTGATCTTTACTTTTCCCTCCATCAGTTTTTGCAATAGCCTTCCAATTGATCTCCTTGCCTGGTTCTCTCATCTCAGCCATCTGTCTTCCACACAACTAGGGAGTCAATATTCCTGAATTACAGATCTGACCATGTCATACCTTATGCAAAAATCTTCAGTGACTTACTCTTGCTTTTTAAAGATAAAATGTATGTTCCTCAGTCTGGCATTTAAAGCCCTTTACCATCTGGCTTCCATATACTTTACCAGTATTCTCCTCCACATGGCTCTCTATTTGAGTTAAACTGGCATTCTAGCTGTCCTCCCATAACCAGAATTTCATCTCCTACCACTATTCTGTTGTATAACTGATTTCTCCAAGTCTGGAATACACTGTCTGCTTGGCCTTACCATCATAGAATCCTTTTCTTCCTTCAAAGAACAACTCAAGTGATTATGTCTCATATGGGATTACCTTCCTTACCTCCCTTTACTCTTCCCTTATTATCAATTAACAAGAATTTATTAAGCACCTACCTGTTAAATTGCCATTGAATGTGCTAAGGAGTTTACATTCAGTTGGGGGGAGACACCATATATTTATGCAGAGTGGACCAAAAATCTTAGTACAGTGTCAGGCTTGGATAGCTTGACACTTCGCTAAGATTCTTGGAGTTATAGATTTCATATATAACTTTTATAGTTATATGTGAAATAAATACAAGGACATTAGGTGGGGGAAGCACAAGTAACTTCCAGGATCAGGAAAGAGTTCATGTAGAAGGTGGAACTTCAGTTTATTTTTTTAAGGAAACAGGAATTCTAAGGGGTAGAGATAAGGAGTGAGTGCATTCCAGGCATGAGGAAGAACGAAGGCAAAAGCATTGAGATAGGAGTGTTATAGGAGGAAATGCAAGAAGGGCGGTTTGGACTTTTGAGTTTACAGAGGGAGATTATATATACCTGCAATTCCCTTCTCTTTAAAATATTTTGTATATACATGTTTGCCTATTGTAATGGCCCTCCTCTACACATGTGTCTATATTTAAATGATAGGTAATTATACAAAATTTTCAAATTATTCTGTGCCTAGGTCAACTCTTCCTATGTGATCATGATTCGTAATTAATAAAAATTAACCCATCTATGAGGGGTGGGGAACCTGTGGCTGCAAGGCCACATGTGGCCTTCTCAATCCTTGGGTGTAGATTTTTGACTGAGTGTGTTTTACAGAACAAATCCTTTTATTAAGGGGATTTGTTCTATGAAGTGCACACCTGTACATATACTATTTCTGTTCATAGGTTTTTTGTTTGTTTTGTTTTACTGAGCTTCATACAATGTAGAATGATTTAAAAAGGTGTGTGTGTGTATGTGTATGTGTATATGTATATGTATGTATGTATGTTTGTCAAGCTCTTGAGCATAGTGCTTATTGGCTTGAGTGTATGCTTGTGCATAGAAATACTGATTCCAGCTATTTAATTTCATGGGAAATAAGGTAAGAGGAAGAGAGTGTTTTAGAGTGGGTAAGAGATGCCTGAAGCCTTACATCCAACAAACTCTCAAGTATCTCTTCCCACCCAACTCCAACACTCATAGTCTACCAATAAGAAGTGAATTTGGGTTCAGAAACTATTTTAAAATTCAATGATCCTTAGGCTGTATGGTCATTCAGTTCTTAATGGTGAATTTTTTTAAGTCTTTAATCAGTCAAGAAAGAGCATGTTGGAGGAGGAATATCAGATGTTGGGTTCGGGTGAACTTGGGGACCTCTGGATGTCAAAGAGTGAGGCACTAGGCAACATAAAGGTATTCGGTAGGTAGAGGGTGAGAGAGAGGTTTGAGGTAGGATTGGGGTTCAGAAAGGGAGGTAAGAGGAAAAAACTCCTACTTCTCATTTTTTTTCTTAATATATTACAGTAAGAATAATACTTTGCATTCATAGTGTTCCTTTATTTCAAAAGTTTCTTCATTCTCACCACAATCCCTTCCAGGGAGAGGGTAAAAATCATCAATGTTCTGATGGTTCAAGGTAGTTGTGTTAAGTGGTTTCCAGATGATACTTTAGAAGGATTTGTTTTAATTTCAAGCCAGTAAGCCTAGTATATACCTTTGGAAAGCGCTAAAGACAAATGTCAGATTTATTCCTGTGTATATAAAATGTGCCTTCAAAGTAATATAATTTCCTCAACCCTTCAGTCACCATACTAGCCTGGCTTTCTATTCTTAACTGTGCTCTCCTACTGTCCTCCTAAGATAACAACAAAGGAGAACTTTCAGTGATTTGTATAAAGGCAGTGTGCTGGAGTGGAAGAAAATACTCTGTCTGGAGCAAATCTACTTTCTGGGCTTTGATTAGCTCACTTATAAAATGGATATAAAAACTCTTGCGCTATTTACCTTAGAGGGATATTAAGAAGTTGGGTTAAGTCTCCTTCCTTTCTACCTCATTTTTTTATGAAGTGGGTTAGAGGGAAAAGGGTAGAGGACATAAAGTATTGAGTTTAAATCTGGTAGATAAACTGGCTTTTACTGTCTACTGTTTTGACATTCTGATTTCTGTTGATCACTTATTGATTCAGGATTGATGTTAAATTATTTTACTCTTTTCTATCTTCTTTGAAGAGAGTTATTTGATTTCATGCAGTATATTCTTTCCCTCTCTTTCTCTCTGTATCTCTTTTTAAAAATATCTTTTATTTCTATAGTCAATCTCTTTGCCTCTGGATCATCCTATTGGATCTTCATCCTTTTTATTCTCTATATAGTTTGCTCTGAAGAAATTATATAATGCTCACTATGTATAATATAAAAGAAATCTTCAAATGAAGACTAAAAAATGGAATAAAATTTCATTTCTTTGGATCTGAAATGATCTGTCCCTCAAATCACAAGTATTCAGAATCAAAGGCATATGAAATGTTTTTAGAAATAATTTCCCCCATACCATAAATGTAACATAGGATAGGCATATATGTCCCTCAGCATGTGCAAAAGTATCATGGAAGAACTTTATCCATCATGATTAGGGAAGAAAACATTTAATACCTTTATAACTCTTGGTTATCCAGTTTACACCAGTTATATTGTGTGTCAGCGTTTATTAAGTGCCTACAATGTGCAAGGCACTATGCTAAGCCCTGGTGATACAAAGAATAAAAAAACCAAAACTATACACCTCTTGCTATTACTTTAGAATATAACAGGGCAATATAGTGTAACATTATCACCCACATCTACATAGGCTTGACCAAGGCTTTCCTCACAAATGAACAGACTGTAAGAGATTGTGAACTAGGCAAAGGAGATATCAGAACAAAATCGTATTTATGATTTGAGGAAGGACAGATGACTTCATTTGGTAGGAAGTAGAGTGTGTGACAAATCAACAAAGATATCATGGAGGATAGGGCCCCTGAGCTGGGCCTTGGAGGAAGAGCATCTCCACAGAAAGATGAGGATTGAGAATTTGAGACACAGGGATATATAAAGGCATAGAGATGGGACTGTACAGGATGTAATCTGGGAGTAGTTAGTAATCCTGATTAGTGGAACAATAAAGAAACTGTACTGGGGCAGCTAGATGGCAAAGTGGATGGAGTGTCCAAGCCTGGATGCAGGAAGACTCATCTTCTTGATTTCAAATCTGGCTTTAGACACTTACCAACTGTGTGACCCTTTGCAAGTCACTTAACCTCCAATTCCTCATCTGTAAAATGAGCTGGAGAAGGAAAAGGCAAACCCCTCCAGTATCTTTGCTAAAAAAAAAAAAATGCCAAATGAGATTGCAAAGAGTTGGATAGGACTTAAATGACTGAGTAAAAGCAAGAAGATCTATTGGAACCAAATTGTTGAAGGCTTTAACAGCCCATCTAAAGAATACACATCTTGTCCTAGAGATAACATAAAAGTGTTTTGAACAAGGATGAACCATATTTAGTCCTGTTTATATTAAGAGGCGATTGAAAGAACAATTAAAGGGGAGAGACTAGAGGCAGGGAGACAAAGTAGGAGGCTATTAATACTGACAGGGTGAATTAAACCATTCCTTGAGAGGACTTTACCTAGGATGCTAAGAATGTAGCAAAAGGAAAGAGGAAGGTTTGAAACTGGCAGTAGTACATTCAACAACAGTTGTCAACTGATTGGATTGGGGAACAGGGTGGTGAATGAGAATGAAGAGTTAAAAAATTAAAGATGACTTTGAAGTTTGGAGCCTCCGTACTTGAAGAATAACTGTCTTTCTCTGCCTGCCCCTTCTCCTTAGTTCTCTCTTGCTCTCTCCCCATTCCACCTTTACCTGTGTAGCAAAGTAAAGTATATTAAAAGAATATAACTACCACCAAATTCGTGTATCTTTCAGAATTATTTCTTAATTTGGTGGGAGAAATTCCATTTTTAATTGAATCATTGAATGTTAGTGTGGCAGGCAAGATAGCATAAAAACAGCCTACACACATTGACTTTTCGCAAAAAGCATAAGGTATATGACTGATTTTTGTGCATATGTAAACTAAGTGCCAAATAGTAGTTTAGAGGGATTTTACTACTGTTTCTAATAGAAAGAAATGATCCGGGCTTCTTTTAGTGATTTAATTATGTAGATTCCAAGGAGTTAGAAATGGAGACAAAAATGAGAATTGCAAAACCAGTTTGGGGGCAGTATGTCTTAGAGATAAGGAAATGTCCTATGCAATCACCTGGTATTAATTTGCTTAACTTGGCACATGCATATATATATATATATATATATTTATGTATATATATATATATATATATATATATACATATATATATGTTATGTACACAAAGACAGTATTATTTCTCATGTTTTTAGGATAAAAATATTACTAGCATTTTACAATAAAACAAGGTCAATTTAGTAGGAAAGAGTTAATGAGCAACAATCGTACAAATTCGAAGTCATTTCCCTGGGGGGGAGGGGTCATTTTTCATTGTGGTTTTCATAATCTGGATCCATCTCAGGTTTTCTAGAAAAACTTCAAAGTATGTATGTGACACAAGTAAAATTAGAAAATTTTAGTACAAATATTATTGGAACAATTTTTATTTGCCTTTAAACTTTCCCTTAGAGATCACAAACAATAAACTTTGTAAAGAAGTTGAAACTAGGAAAAGGAACTGGGCTAGAATAAAGTAGGTTGGGTAGTGGAGAAAGCAATCTTTCTCTGTTTACACCAGGTACTTCATATGCAATTGTTTTTGCAGAAATGTATATGTCATCATATCTGGCAGGCATACCTACTTTAGAATAACTACGTATCCATGAAGAATAGTAAAGATCTGCATGATCAAATATTCCCTCTGGGAAAACCATTCATTGGTAGAAATACTAGTGCATTAAAGTAGTAACAGGATTTTCAGGACCATAAAGTGGTGCAGCCATAGACAATATTTATGAAGTGAAAATGCATTTATTTGCATAAGGAGCCACTCAAGATTTCTTTCGGCTTCTATTGATATAGTGTCTTTTACTTTAATCGGGTTCACATAAAGAAGGAATCTGACAAATATGAAATATAAAACCTCAGAGGAGAAATTAATTTTGCCAAGCAACATTAAATGCATTCAAGGCCAACAGGCATTGGAAGAAATAATGGAATCGGTTCCAATCTGCGTTTGCAGCTCCTGTCCCTGACTTGCCTCAATTGAGAGGTTTGGACTTGACTTTTTTCTTTTTAAACTTTGCCCAGGGCATCTGTAATCAGTAAACCAAGAACCATTTATTTATCATCTATTGTGTGTTAGGCACTGAACTAGGTAATAGGATACAAAGGCAGCAAAAAACAAAAAACCAAAACCTACTCCAGATCTCTACTGTGAAAGAGTTTGCATTTCATTGGGAGAGATGACATGTACATAAGTAAGTATATGCAGAATAAATTTGAGGCTCTTAGAGTGCTAGCAGTTTAGGGATCTGGAAAAGCATCCTATTATGGAGAAAATGATCTTTCAGTTGCTTCTTGAAGGAAGTGAGAATTCTGTGAAACAGAGGTGAGAAGGTGGGAACATGTCTTAAGCATGAGGTGCAGGTTAGAGATTGGAGCTGAACCTGAACATTGATGCTTTGAAAGATTTCTTTGCTTTCATTCAATATGACTCCCATGACACAGCAATTCCCCCACTCTCTCTCACTCTGTGTGTTCTATATTCATGGCTTACCATAAATTCTCTATAGGGATTCATCTAGTCATGCTTGGCATGGAATAGGGCCTTAGTAAGTATTCATTGATCTTCCTCTCATTCTCTTGGCATTGTGTGGATTCCATTGGAGCCCAGGGTCTGTTGCCTATCCTTCCTTCCTATCACATGGAAAATCTACCTTCTATTCCTAGATGTTGGTTTGCAATAAGATCAAATATAATATAATTTGTTCTTTTAGGACTGATATAAGTATTCATCAGTCATTAAGTGAAGTAGTTTAGAGAGATGCCATCAATTCTTAAGTTTTATTATTTTTGTGTATCTTTTAAGTTAAATACGTTTCTACTTTCTAGCACAGTAATTTGGATCAGTATGTGTGCCTGTGCTGCTAGATACTATATGTTGACATACTTATCTTGAAAAGATGTGGTGAATCATATCTTCTTCCAGTGTTATTTAAGAATGTTCATTTATTAAAACTGTGGCAAGAATATGTTTAGAACAGAAGTGCTATATCAAAATTTTTCTTAAGAAGTGTGGCATGCTTTTACATATACTCAATGCTACTGTTTTTGGATGTACAAACTGAAATATATTAACTGTTCTATGGGGGAAAGGGTGGGAGAGAGAGAGGGAAAGAGAGAGAGAATATGAGAATTCTTTTTTAAGTAAATATAAGAAAGAGGTCCTTCTACATGACCTAATTCCATGAAAGCCTTTTTTGGTATTACTCCTTATTTGGCCTGATATCAATAGTTCTAGAAGAGCATAAGTAATGCCTTTATTTATTAATACTCTTCTCTTAGGTACTGTCACTTATTTCCTGTCTACAGACTAGAAACTTGCTTTTAGCCTCATTTTCCCTACATATCTTTTAAGGTCTTATTAAGCTACCTGCTGCCAATTGCCTCTTCAAAACCTGAATTAGGATAAGGAAGTTCTCTGGGGTGGTGTGTGTGTGTGTGTGTGTGTGTGTGTGCGTGTGTGTGTGTGTGTGTGTGTGTGTGTGTGTGTGTGTGTGTAAAACCTTTCCCTTTTTTTTCAAAACAGAAAGCCAAGGTTCTTTATTAATTGACTATGCCCTTCACAGACCATATCTCTTCCCAGCATTGTATAGATTGAGTTGAAGAAACCCTTTTATGGTTTATAAGATTCCCATTAGAGGCTATTGCTTTTCCGACCATGGGAAGGCAAGTGGGGACTGAAACTGATGCCAGGTGTGGTGGAAATTGAGTCAATGACTTGGGTGATGATTAATTTTAAGATCAAATTAAAAAGTAATTTTGATGATTGACTTAAAATGGCAATTAATGTCTATAGTATACATCACATAATTTTTATGTACTTCATTGTATGAAGGTACCACATAGGAAGGCTAATGAATACATGTGAAATAATAGGAAACATGACCATCTACACAGATAAAATCAAGTGGATGAAGAATATCTGTTGTTCAAGTGATGATGTACATTTGGGCTTGTCTATCAGTATGTATGTCTGGGGCAGACAATGCAGCTGGACAAGTTGGATCCAAAGCTGAACAGAAGGAAGGAAGCAGATTGAGTGACTTTTGGGAAATGACAAAGTATCTTTGACAACCCTAGTTTCTTAGTGAAATAAAGACCTATCATTTTAATATCATCAACTGGTATTGCCTATATGGTAGCAAGATATAACATACAACAGTGCCAAAGTATTTAAAATAAATATCACACAAAAAGATAATGGAGAGGTACAGGGTAGGTATGAAAAGACTGCAACAATAATCAATGATGAAGTTTGAAAGAAGAGTAAAATGTACCTTCAAGGGAATGAATGTATGATAGCAAGCAAATATGGAATGATCACATAGCAAGAATGAGGAGTGACACATAGACAGCCAACATATTATACTAGTATCCTTGAGATATCAGAAGAAAATGAGGAAGTCTTACAGTATATTGAATAGATCCTTTATTTCAAACTTAGTTGAATGTAGACAAAAGAGTCAAGATGAATGAAGGTGGATGATTTGGGATTTGCGTCAGTGTACAACACAACAAACTTAAGTGATAAGAGACTCATTTAGGTAATATAAGGCATATTGTCCAAAACAAGGAAGGTGATAGCACCATTATGTTCTTCCTTGAAAGAGCCACAACAGGAATATTGTGTTGATTTTTGGTACCATATTTTGGAAAGGTTATTGATAAATTGAAGAGAATCCAGTGAAAATCAAACCCAAGTTGCAAGATGACTTGAAACCATATTCTTGTAGAAATCATTTGAGGGGAATTTGTTGAAGGTCTTTGGAATGGGGAGGAGCAGACATAGGGGGAACATCCAAAAGCTGCCTTCAAATCCCCCTAGCTCCCCTTTTCCTTTTGTAGCTCCTATCTCTGTCTACTAACTTATTCTTATTTTCCAAATTCACTTCTTTGTGAAGCTCCTTACGATTGATATCCTGGAGCTTCTCTCAGTCAGCAGCAGCATTCTTGCCTCTGCCATTGGGCTCTTGAAAATAGGCAAGTCCTCTAATATAACCTGACGTGTCCTTCTTACATAGGGATAGGAAGTGGACCTGCTTCCTTTTACATACAATTTTTAAAAGGCATCAAATGAGCAGAGAATCATCAACAATGAGAGGCATGCAAATGAGCATGATTTGCAGTATTCTAAATAGTTGTTTGGTTGAAACAAGAGAAGGTCACTGTATCACATCCCTTTCCGTGGAACAACATAAGCCACCACCCTTCCCCCTTCCTCCTTTTTACTTTCATTGTGACTAAATCATGGAAATCTGATTAGACTTTTTTTGCTTAGCCCCAGACAGTAGAACTACAGACAATGGGTAGACTTTGTAAGGAGGCAGAATCAGGCTCCATGTAAGGAAAAATGTCTAAACAATTTGACCTATCTAAAAGTGAAATGGGTTGCCTCAGGACTGAGTAGATTCCTCCCTCCCCCAATGGAGGATGACAAGCAAAGGATGAATGACCACTTGTTGGCTATGTTGGAGAAGGGATGCTTGCACAGGTATAGGTGAGACTAGATGATGCCTGAGGTCACTTCAATTGAAAGTCTGATTCTGTGATTAATTCAAAGTTTCCTAATAGTTCTTCAGTATGATTTTAATTTTTTTTGTCTAGGCTCAAGTGAGAAGTCAAGCTTATGGGATCCTCCCAATTCCTTAATATTAATGAATGGTTCTTTTTCCTTGACCTTGGTATAGAAAATTCAAATCCTATCTCTTATATAAACCAGCTATGCAACCCTGTGAAAGTGCCAATCTAAAATATCTCCAGTGTATTTATATTTAAGACTAGAAATTCATATACTGCTCCAGCAATATGAAATGTTTATCTTATTTACGACAGTCATATCTGCAAATAAATGATTCCTAAATGATGCAAATATAGCAAATGATTTGATGCTTCATCACTTTATAACAGCTCGCGTCATAGGATGCTTCTCAGGAGATTCTTCATCAAGGAGATAGTACTCTTGAAAAATTCTGAATATACTCATCAGCAGTAGTTTTCTGTACTTTTTGCTGATTTCATCTGCATCTCAAAGTAATGTAGTCAGTATAGTATTAATGCCCTTCATTCTTCTTTTTGAAAATTACTTCAGAGTTTGTGGAAATATCAGTTCCTATGATGGGTAAGACAATTGCCTAAACTTGGTTTTAGTGAAATTGAAGAACATAGTAATTAAAGTATTTTTTATGGAAGTTTAGAGGGTTTACATGATTTGAATAGCAAATGAAACTCACTTTGTACAGAAATGGAAATAGTATAATTAATATATAAAACCTGATAAACCTTCTAATACAACCTTTGAAAATGGGGAAAATTTTTTTTAATGCAATGCAGTTGAGATTCTTTAGCATTTCTTTTCTGAGAAAGGCATGCCTTTTTAGCTAGTAGCATCTAAATACCCAAAGTGGTCATAGTTCTATGGATAGAAGTGACCTCAGAAGTCATGTAGTATAACCCTTCCTGTTAGATGATGAAACTAATACCCCAAAAGGTTGTTATTTACTTAAGGTCTCACAGACAGTAAATGTTAGGAGGTGGAATTTGAACTCAAGTCCTCTGTCTCTAGTGTCACAGTTCATTTTACTGTACTGTATTGCTAATAGAACTATTTTGGAAAAGCCATTGTAAGTCAGTTATTAATTCGATAGTCACCAAAAGTACAGTAGTAACTTATATTAACTGGTGTTATCCTTGCAACAGGCTTAGTGGATTATCCCCATGTTCAGCACAGGTACTGAACTGGTTAATCCACTCACCTAAATACATGCCAACAGTAATGTTGCCCTGAAGTCTTCTTGCACAATATAGCAAGAATCTCTTTACTATTTTGAGACAAGACTCACGTTGCTGTTGTAGACCAACCAGGTTATATATGACCTTTTCTAACTTTAGTTATTAAAAGGTGTGGTTTGAACAAAGTTCCAGTTGATACTTGCCCTATACGTCTTTTTCACATCCTTTCACTCAAAAATTGTTGTATTGAATTTTTAGGGGTCATTTTCTAAGTGAAAAATGAACAACTCATAGAATATTACTCATGAATTTGCTTCTCACATTAGCAATGCAAAATGCTCTGACTTACTGTGCTAGATAAAGTAAATGCTTTCAAAGTTAATTCTCAATAGTTGAAAGTCTTGGCAACAAAATAATTTTGGATACTAGTAGAAAATTTATGGATTTCAATTAGAGCTTGTAGTGTATCATAATTCCAGTTTTATATTCCATGCAGTTCAGTGTTTTGGATTTTTAATGGGGCTACTGCAGTAATAATAAAAGTGATTCAAAATGCACCCAGTAATTACAGAGATTTGCTGTTGCCTTTGCATTAAAATTGATGATGATTTACATTCGATGAAATTGCAGTCTGTGACTGTATTTAGGATACTCTTGCTACTAAACTGCTTATTAGTTATGGTCAGTGATTTAAAGCTTAAGAGCTACGTATTAGAAGGCTGTAAAATTATTTATTCTTTAATAGATAATAGTAAATTTGAAACAGACATTAGGTTAATTATAATGTTGTACATTAACGAATACATATTAGCCCTTTGTCTCCCCTTTGGTCCTTCTTAAATAAATTTCAAGTCAAAGAAAGTTTATTGGATTAACCAGTTCAGCATGTTTATTACTGGCTCCTGGTTTCTGTTTGTTTTAAGTTTTGAGAAGATCTATGTAAATACCTTGTCCCTTGCTGTAGGGACTTCCCCACCCCAAACAAATTATTGAAGTTTGTTTATTCTGGGTGGACAGAATTTACAATAGTTTCAAAGGATCTCACATGTGGTCGTCTTTTTTGGGTAGTAAAGAGTGTGGAAGGGAGAAGGTATTGGTGAGAGTAGCTTTCATTTATATTGTAGCCTCTTAGAGTTTAAAATACTCCTTAAATTATTTCATTTTATCATAATAATAACCCTGTGAAATTGTCAGGCAAATACTACTGTTTCTGTTTTAAAGAGGAAGACCAGAGACAATTGTGATTTGCCTAATGTCAAAAGTAAGATTGGAACTTGGAACTTTGGAGTCTTGGCTCCAAATCCATTGCTCTTTTGAATACTCCATAGTATATTAGCTTAACAAATGCAGGCATTATGAAGAAAAAAAAAATAAAACTCAGCAAAATGGAATGCTTTAATGATACATGTAAATAGGTTGTATTCTAGGCTGTATTAGACTTTTGAAATGAGGCAGAGCTTTTCTGGAATAAATATTGGAGTAGAAGAATAGAAGAACTCAATTTTTTGGCGGTAGTAGCACTTTTTTTCTTTCTTTTGGATGCTTACTATACAACTGAGGTTTGGTCCTGTGAAGGTTTTGTTGATGTGTGGGTGATATCCATGCGTAAAAATTAAAATTTTGAGAGGTAATATAAGATATTGGACTCATTTGCTTTAAAACTTAAGAATGACCTTAAATGTTATTTAGTAAAAACAACAAGTCATATAAAATGTACTTCCATGTTATTGTGGGTTAAGGAAAAGAAAGGAGAGACATTTATTTAACAAACTTAGCATCCTCTCTCCTATGTCTGTATAGAACATTGATACTGACAATTTTAGATGTGATGTGATTTTGGATTTTGTGCTTTTGGTAGTTATACATGATATTATGGAAAAAGTATAATGGTAGAAGTCAGGATATCTGGATTTCAGCCTGGACTATGGAGTAAGCTAGTTTTGTGATCTCAGGTGAGTCACTACAGTGCTCTTGTGAGAATCAAATGAGTTAATATATGAAAACATTTTGGGAAAACTCTCAGCCTTGAAATATAAAGCACAATAGAAATAGAAAATATTTTTATTGATGTTTCCTCTGTGAGTCCCATGAAATTTAAGTCAAAGGCCAGAGGTATACTATGGAGAAGGCATAGAAATGAGATTTTGCAGCCCAGAGCCAGAAGAAATCTTTAGAGATCATGCAGTTCAGCCCCATTCATTTGGAAGATAAAGTTAAGCCAGGTTGTTACTTGACTGAAGTCATGAAGATAGTGAGTGTCTCCCTCAGGTTTCCAGACTTTTAATTCAGTGCACTTTCTATTGAATTCTTCCCATTTCCTTTTATGCTCCTCATACCATACTTTTTTATATTTCCTAAATGCCTACAACTTTAATAGAAACATGTCCCTGAAAGTTTGCCTATTATGGAGTTAGAAAAACAAATGATTGTTTGTCTTGAAACTATTTTCAGATTTGCAGTGTTTTCTGTACACAGAATAAATTGGATCATGTCTAGTCAGCAGGATGTTAACTTGGACTGTCTTAGAACATGTCATGTCTGCCCATAGTCATAATTGCCAAAATTCTTAATTTAATTTGATCTCATCAGTGGGAGGTTAACCCAGCTATTTTAAATTGTCTCAGTCTCCTGTAAAACATAATGATTTATCATAGGTTATAGTTGAACACATTGCTATCAGATGTGGATCATCTTTTAAGGTAACACTTTATGTATTGCGATTCTAATATTTCTTAAATTGATTTATTCTCACCTTTTGAAGAAATATTTTATCCAGGTGGAATATGAGTATATAGATGACTGGATACTGTGCAGCAGAAATACATTTCCTTGCAAAAGATTGAGTCATAATAAAAATCCATGCTTAGATAATTCCTTTGATTTCCACCCCTCACCCCACTGTTTATTCATTCAACAAGAATATTTAGTAAGTATCTACTCTATGCCAGGCACTGATGATACAAAGATGAAATGAAAAGAGTTTAGCCTTCCTTGGTAATGCTGAAACAGAATACACTCTAAAGTGGCAAGCAACAGCACAGATAGAGACCCACAATTACAAATGTATACATACTTACATGTATATCTATACTCATCTATATGTGCATATGGATATCTATATATGTGTATTGTTGTCAGGATAGACTGTGGTAGGAGGTAGCACTGAGTTGAACCTTGAAATGGGTATACCATGGATATACCAATGGTGTCTTCCTAAATTTTGCTTGGCCCCCACTCCTTGCTTTCCTTTCAAATGAAAGCATAAACTATACAGGAAATGCCATCATGAAAAAATGTACTCTAGTTATCAAGTGTGATTTTGGTCATTTAGTAATCCACAAGGCAGCTTGGTGAAATAGAAAGAATATTGAATTTGAGTCATAAGACCTGAGTTTGAATCATGAATTTACTACTTTCCATTACCTTTGTGACTTTGGGTAATTAATTTAACTTCTGGGTCTTAGCTTCTTCATTTGCATAATGAAAGGGCTAGACTAAATGGTCTCAAAGATTTCTTTCAGTTCTAGACCTTTGAAGATAGGTCAGTATAGCCATCCTATTGCAAAAGCAGCCCAGCTACCTGAGGGGCCGTAAAGTGCATTTATAGTGACTGTAGGAGAATAACTACTTTGCCCCTAAGTCTGAACATTGCTGTCCTCAGTGTTTTGGCACTGTACAATCACATTAGCACAGTACATAGACAAGGTAAGTGCTTAATAAATGCCTGTTGACTATCTCAAAATCTAGACTAGACCACCCTCGACTAGCTGGTGGAAAATATAGGTCTGTGTTAAGTCATCAAACGCTTATTAAGCACCTATTATGTGCCAGATGATTCATTAGGACAGCACAAAGAATTGCAGCAAAATGATGCAGTAGTTCCTACTCTCATGGAGTTCATAAGGAACTCCCCTCTAGTCAGAAAGACAACATGTAAATAACTATACAAACAAATTGTACAGGATAAAGCACTAAGATTAAGGGGATCTGGATAAGGCTTCTTGTAGAGAGTGAGAATTTAGGTAAAATTTGAATGAAGCCAGGAGACAGAGCTGAGGATGGAAAGAGTTCCAGTCTTGGGGGAGAATCAATGAAAATGCTCATAGTCAGGAGATAAGGTGGTACGTTTCATGCCAATGTCACTGCACCTCAGTTTATATAGGGGGGGAGTAATGTATTGGAAGACTTGGAAGGAAAAAAGAGGTCACATTACAAAGGAACGTAAAAGCTAAATGGAAGATTTTTGTCTTTGATAACAGTGAGCCACTGGAGTTTATTGAATGGGGGGGAGGTGTTATATAGTTATACTTTCATTTTAGGAAGATCAGTTTTACAGATGAGTAAAAGATTAAGTGGAATGGGGAGTTTAGGGTTTAAACCTAGGTCCTCTGACTCCTGATTCTCCATTCCATTCTTAAATCAGTAATTCTCTTGGGACTTAGTGATACATTTTAGTTCATGAAATACCGTGCAATTATAGCAACTGTGATTTTAAACTAAGGTATTTTCAAACCCGTTAATATGGAAGACATATCTAATCTTAGATGTCTATAGTCAGAAATCAGCAGAATGTCTTTATTTATCTTGGAATTTGGTCTTGAAAATAACAGTTTTACACCTGATGTGGTGGGATTAAAAATACTC
The DNA here is from genome assembly GCA_028646515.1 of Pseudochirops corinnae. NCBI lineage: Eukaryota > Metazoa > Chordata > Mammalia > Diprotodontia > Pseudocheiridae > Pseudochirops > Pseudochirops corinnae. Next base: position 35,060 of record JAQQSV010000299.1, on the reverse strand, counting down.
TGCCTCCCCCTCCCCCAACCTCTAAAGTAGCATTTTAATGCAGTGTAAGTAAGGTCGAAAGTGAAATGAGAAAGTTGCAGAAAATTTGAGAAACAATCTGTATTTTTGCCACCTCTTCCTACATATGATTACTGCTGATTCACATGTTGCTTGTAAATGTTAATCACAATTCTAATGACGCACTGTGCATTTCTTTTTTTAGTTCGGCCTCAAAGGTCTGAAATAGGAATAGGGCTTAGGAAGTGACAGAGAGGTCTCTTGGTTGGAGGTAAGGAAAAACTTTCTGACTTGTAGAGCTGTCCAGAAGTGGAAGGGCTACCTGGGGATATAGAAGACCTGCCTCTCTGGAGATCTTGAAGCTAGAGCCAATTGACCACTTATTGATAATCATGACTAGCTTTTATGAAGCTGTTTAAGGTTTGCAAAGCACTTTATGGGATCTCATTTGATCTGCAGAAAAACTCTGGGAGATGGAGGCTATTGTTTTCCCCATTTTACAAATGAGGAAACTGAGTCTAGTAAATCTGAGGCAGGATTTGAACTTGTGTTTTGTTGACTGCACAGCACCATGTTTGTTGTAAATGAGATTCTTGTTTAGGTACCAGTTTTACTGGATGACCTTAGAGGTTTCTTTCAACTGAGATATTATGTGATTCTGGTGTATGGGCAGACTTAGTGCTTTGAGTATGTGAAATGGGGAAAATGCAACTAAGAAGTACAAAAGCATCTTCTTATCCTGGGTATTTTGAATATCTCTTGGGGAATGGAGAGAGGAAAGGGGAGAGTGGGAGTAAAAGAGGAGGAAGAGAGAAGGGAGGGAGAGAGTCAGCCCATTTTTGCATCTGTGTTTGTGCTTGAGGGAGTTTCCATAGGTCAGAATTCATTCCAGGAAATTAATATCATCTTTGTTAACTTTAGGGCTGTATTTCCTCTGAAATTTGCATGAGATCATTCATGTCCTGGTGTCAGTTGTGTATCTTTGCAGATGGTGGGAGATTCAGAAAGCAGCCAATGGGGAGTGAAGTTGACAAAGCAAGACTTATCTGTGGAGAACCAGACAAGGCACCCTATTAATGGCATTTGGTAGCAGCATTTTTATACTCTGATTACCAGCTATTTACAGATTTTCTTCCCTGAAATATTATTGTTCAGTCTTCCTTAGCTGCTGCATGCAATATAACTTGATATTGGTCTTACACTATTTTGTAATCTTACTTGAAGAGGTGATTCCTGTTGAAACTCTGACTCTCAACTTTTGATTCCTCTCAACTAAGAAAAATTTGTGGGGGAGGGAGAGGAGGGCTGAACCAGTTTGGCATCAGCATGTTTAGCCTTCCTTGGTAATCAGATTTTGGCTTTTAAAAACTGTCACATTTGTATTCTTCTTGTAATTATGTTTTGTGGAATACTTCACAATGATAGATAATTTTTAAAAGAGAGTTAATGAAGAGATGAAGTGCTTAAAGCACACATTATTCATCTTTTATTCACAATAATGACATCTTTGATGAACAGACTTCAGCACGTCATAGCAGCATTATTGAAGCCTCATTCTGGAGACTGTGCTTAAATATGTGTCTGCCTCTGGGTGAGAGTGTACTGCACAGTGATTGTACCAAGAGGCCCAAAACAAAGCAAATATTTGCCTTTGTGTGGGCCAGGTGTTAGAAATGCAGCAAAAATAACAGCTATTAGCCTAGAAATTCAGACCTGTTAATTCCTATAAGAGACTCTAATTCTTCTCTGACAAATCAAGCAGGTGGTATGGGTCCAGACTGTGGCACACCTGGTAGTTTAGGGGCCATTGTTTCAGAGTTGCAATTAATTTGGGAAAATTTATATCTGTTAATTTCAGATGTCTAGGACTGGGCTGCATTGGACTCCTGGAACTCTTGTGGGTTGGACAGAACCTCCTTAAGCCGATTTCTTCCTGGGTTAGATCAAAATTCAACCAGCCTTCAGGATTGGATGATAGGGTTATGAAAAAATGGTCAATTATTCCTTCCACATACACACGGCACAGATATACTTAAAATATGCTTTTAAATAAACTATGGCAATGAAAAAAGTTTGAAAGACATAGCTTGTGGGCAATGTAATCATTTTATTATTAAAGCCAGTACATTATTAATAAAAGGATGGTCATTTGGTGTCTCTTGGGGTTCATATGCTTTTTAGGAAGGGGAGTGTCAAATTGTGGTTAACACAATGGGAGATGAGCTATATCAAAATGAGGGGCTGAGAGTGACATCGTGTCATCTTTGGACAGAGTCTTATCTCTATACCCAGACCACCCCCAACTTTGGACAATCTAATTGAAGATTTTTCCTCACCCAAACCTGAGTAGAACATGATGGGCTTCCCCACCTTAGATTAAATTCTTTGTAAAGATGGGTGGGGTCTGACCAAGATTGAGGAGAGTTAATTCATAATATTCAAGAGACTGAACTTTTTCCCTTTAAAATTAGGACTTTAGAAGAAGGGGAGAACTCTGGATCTTCCCAAATTATTGGTTAGTCATAATAATTTCTCTCAAAACTTTGAGGGCTTTGGGCCTGAAGAAGCCCCCACCCCCTAATACCTACCAGGAAATTATGAGTACTAGAACCTATTCCATTCACATTATTGATTTATTTAAAAAAATGTTTCTAGTCTACTTTAGTTGTACTAAGTCTCTATAAAATGCTTTACTTACACATAAAATGTCTACATTTGTAAATCTTTTTTTATACTTAAGACAAATATCTTAAGAATTGCTCATGAAGTGCATAATGTACCTGTAATCCCTGTTACTGGAGGATGCTGATGATACTGGATTGCTTGAACTTGAGAGTTCTGCAATAGGGATAAAAGTGATTGTGTGTCCCCACTAAGTTTGGCACCAATGTGGAGGACCCCTAAAAGTGAAGAGCCGTCAGAATATCTAAGGAGGGCAAACCAGTTCAATTTGGAAAAATAGAGCAGGTTAAAGCTTCCATGAATGTTGGTATTGAGATTGGGCTGTGAATTGTCATGTTTTCAGCCTGGCAAAGTATGAAGACCCAGTCCTTGAGAAAGAAAAGAAAAGAAAAGAATGGCTCATGTAAGTCTGATCTGGGTGATATGGAGAAAAAAAAAAAAAACCAGACACATGACTTGGGAACTTTGGATTCTTTGTGAGATTCAAGAGCAACATACTCTTATCCCATCTGGACACTCAGTATCTGTTTTGCCTTTCTGAATGTCACATTTGCCACTTTTGTAAGAATATGAACTACTTCACAGAATCATTGTAAGTTTTGTGAATTGTAGAGTGCTAAATAAATATGCATATCTAGCAATACAGAATTTAGAAAGTACTTTGCTTGTAAATGGACATAAGTTGCAATTGGTAACAACTAAGTAGTTGTTACAGTTTTTGGACTCCTTTCAGTGCACAGTTAGCCAAGAAGCATTTATTAAGGCCTTCCTATGTGCTAGGTATTGTGCTGGGAATAAAAATGTAAGAAGAAGGAACTTACATTCTTATGGGAAAGATAATCCATAAAACAAAGCTGAAAGGGTGGTGGAGACAGGGGTGGATACAAAGGAATGGAACATTAAGAAAAGTCCAGAATAGAGACTGGAGAGGAAAGAATACATAGAAACCTTGGACACTCTCCTTCATGTAGGTTCCAGAAGGAGCCATCCAGTCAGAGGCAGAGCTTCCAAGAGTGCAGGTACTTCTAGTGTGTGAATTCCAGGGCTGAATTGGACTTCCAGAATAAGAGGTTTCTGGGTTATTGTAGAGTCTAGAGTAAAGTCAGGATAAAAATGCAGATTTTCCAAAACCACATGGTTTTGAAAAATAAGTTATAGGGCACCTGCTTTATGAAATGGAGCTGTACTAGGTCTCTGGGGTATACTGAAGAAATAATATATGATTCTTACCTTGGAGGAACTTGAAGAAGGGTCATAACTCCTTTAACATCAAATTTAGTTGTAGCCAGTAGGGTAGATTGCATAGGACGGAGATCAAGTACATCTATGTTAATTCATTCTGCACCTATAGGGATATGGGACACAGTTTCTGCTCTTGCAGAGCAGACAGCTATAATATAGTATATCATAAGTACATTTGGGAGTTATAAGACCAAGTGCTTTGTGAGGTCTTTGGGTGGGGGGAAGCAAGGTTTCGACTAGTAGAGAGGATCAGGGAAGAACAAATTCTTGGAAAGGTTGGCATTTGAACAGGGCTTTATCGGACGGGCAGAAATTCAGTAGTCAAATGGGTCAATAGCTGGTTGAAGGACTTTGTGGGTATTGCAGACAGTTGGGGAGGGGGGAGGATGGAGACAAGAATTTTTTAATAGCTTATTTTTAAGTACATTGTACTTTTGTACAGTGTGTTTATGTTTGTGTATCTATAGGAATATATAGCACAGGGTATTTGTGTACCTCTCTATGCAACCATATTTCTATGTTTATATTATGCTCCAATTTTGATTAGTTATAAAAACATGTAAGGTTTTTTTCTGCACTGATAGTGTCTCACATTTATTTATTTTATAGTTTACAAAAATCTTTCAATGCCAAATAAAGATTTAAAGAAAAATTAGGAAAGGTTACTCTACAGTAATGTATATAACTTTCAAATCACAGTCAAGATAGAAGCTTATGACTAGGAGAATTTGGTTCAATATGTGTGGGGGAAAATAACTTTAAAGCTCTGGGTACCAAATGATAAAGTATCTTAAAAATTTAAGAAATTTCTAGCATGCATTTTGTTGGCAAAACTCTTAAGACCCTATTAACAAAGATTGTTTAATTTTTGTTTGTTCATTGTGGAGAGTCTTATAATTAGTGAACAGGTGGGGACCTTTTATAATCCTAGCAAAAACATCACCAATATATCTTCCAGCAGTGGAAACACTACAGATAAGTGATGAGTGAAGATTAGAAGCCACATGGGTAGAGAAACAAGGTGTTGAAAATCAGTCCCATTTATTACAATGTCTTTAATTGTTCCAGTGACAGATGTAGTAAATTGGTACTTACTAAGGGCATGCCATGAATGAGGACAGATGGGGTACTTAAATAGATCTGGCTGAAATTTTTGACAAGAATTGAATTTTTTTTTTAAACAGAAGGAAACAAAACAAAATATATTAATAGGCAAAATTTTAGGTACCCCCTAAAATTCTTAATACTAATTGTTCTTGGGAAATTCTTCCTTGTAAATAGTCCCAGATAGAAATATGGGCACCTACTAATTCAATTAAGTGTTCATTGAATGTTTATTGGATATAATGGCTCACCTCTCTAAAATGATCTACTGATTATACAGGACTTTTCTCTTGTAATAGCCCTGTTAAGTATGTGGCAAAAATCTCATTTCCATTCTACAGTTTAAATTGAGATTTAAAGAGATGATATTTACATAAATATTACTAAAATTAGAATGCATCAGTCATATATAAGACTGCCTAATGATAGCACCTGCCTCACAGAGTTATGGTGAGAATCAAATGAATTAATGCATATAAAGGAATTTACAAACTTTAAAATGCTATACAAATGTCAGCCATCATTATTACTATAGGTGAGGCACTAACTCATCTAAACGGTGTTCATCTTAATTCACTGGAGAAGAAAATGACAAACCACCCTGCTGTCTTGGCCAAGAAAATCCCATGGACAGTATGGTCCACAGGGTCACGAGTCAGAACCACCTAAACAAGATACAGAGGGTCAAAAAAAGGAATAGATGCATGGTTCCTGTACTCAAAAAGCTTACAGCTAAAAGGAAGATGAATTAATCTTCCTGCTAGTAGATCCCATGAAAATATTTTTTACACTGCATATTTACAAAAATAGGGAACACTTAATATCTCTTTGTCCCAGAGTCTTGGTGTTGGCAGTTAGTTGGCAAGGTGGATAGAACTTTGTATTTGGATTCAGGGTGCCTGCTCAAATCCAGCCTCAAACACTTCCTTGCTGTATGAATCAGGGCAAATCACTTAATGTCTTGTAAATCTCAGTTTCTTCATCTATAAAATGGAGATAAAAATAGACCTATATCTCAGGGTTGTTGTGAGAATAAAAGGACATATTTGTAAAGTGTTTTGCAAACCCTAACTCTACAAATGGACCCTATGGGGTGAATAATAATATAGAATAAAAGAATTTAGCCTGAGTCAAGCCAATCTTGAGTGTCTTTTGCGTCACCCAATCAGAAGAGCTCTTTCAAGAAAAAGATGGAGAGCTCTGTCCATTGGTGTAGGAAATGAGCATAAGAACTGAGATAACCTCAGAGCATGATTTTCAAGTCTGACAGAATACATTTTGATAAGAAGAGGTCACATTAGCAGTGTGGGCCTGGGCAAGTCACTTAACCCTGTTTGCCTCAGTTTCCCCATCTGTAAAATGAGCTGCAAAAGAAAATGGTGAATCATTCCAGTATCTTTGCCAAGAAAACCCTGCAAGGGTAATGAAGAGTCAGACACAACTGAAAAATGACAAAACCACAATAAGCAAAGAGATGGATGATTATGTGATTAGGTTTTTTTTCTTTTTTTCTTATTCTTTTTCTTATTCTTCTCAAGGTAAGCAAAATAAAGACTTTCTGTACAACTGGCATGTATCCTATAGAACAAGATCATCTCCATAGGAGGATGAACACTAAAAAATTTGGCCCTTAAATTCCAGTTCAGTCTTGAGTTGGGAGGGGATTCTCACATCAAAAGAAGTACTTGGAGCTCAAAGTGAAGAACAGGAGTTTTTGGAAAGCAGCTTGAAGAAATAAATCTAGTATGTTATTTTAAGTATAGAGGCTATGTGGTATTAGAGAAAGAACATTATACATAGTCATATTGGACACAAGTTCAAGTGACCCTAGGCAGATAATTTCCTCACTGAGCTTCAGTTTCATTATCTGTAAAATGAAGATAATATCTATAGTACCTGATCTACAGTTTTATGGGAAGGATAGAATACATTAATCATGAATGTAAAATGCTTCGCATACCTTAAAGCATTGTAAAAATATACCAGTGAAGGTTATTTATAAATTGATTTTTTCACTTTATTTTTCTCAGCTACAAAGTTGCATTTTTTGGCTTAGAGTACTAATGTATCAAATGTATATATGCATATTGGACTCAATGCCATTTCTCCCCAACTAAGAAAATGAAACCTTGGAATGCTGTGATACAACACAAGAATGGGGTTCATATGTGACCCAAGCTAAGTAGCAATAAGTTGGTAGCTGGGAAGCTTATAAGGTTGGTTTGACTTCTAGAACATGGGAGAGTAAGCAGTCTGGGTGGAATAAAAGGAGGCAGTCTTCAAGCTGTCATCTGTGTGGTAGTTCTATGTTGTCCAGTCACACCAAAGCATCCCAGTGGAGGGCACTGTGTGCTACTGATGTGACTGAGGTCAGAGAAATGAGAAACATGCCCTTTTTCCTACACTAGTGTTGAGTTTGGTTTTCCTATAGACCTCTCACCAACCTCCCCCTCCCAAAACAAACAAAAAACCCCAAAACAAAACAAAAAACCCAAGTAGTAGGAGAAAATAGATTGGCTCTGGGTAGTGGAAGTTGAATAGTGTTTTCCAGGATAAGGAGAGATAGGAATTGTGCCCAATACAGTTTGTAAGCTACTGGCGTTAATTTCTTACTCAATGGAATTTGTGTATGCATGCATGAATATATTTATTAACTCTAGGAATATTTAAAAATAAAAATCCAAGCCTGTATTTAATGTTCCAGTAGTTGAATTTCATGGGATTTGAGAAAGGACCAGACTTAAGTTAATTACTTTCATGGTTTTTAAGCCAGCCTAATCGTGTAGCTGAGGAAAAATATAAACACTTCTGAACAAATTATTATTTTTCTTGGCTGAGTGAAGAAAGAACTTTATTTCCTTTGTTAGAGAATTGTAGGTAATTTTTGGGGGGAGGGGTGTGTGTGTGTAAAATGAAGTATGTAAATTTCTGGTGGGAGAGGCAGCTCTCTGAAATTAGGATGTTCCCTGCAGCACATGATTTTCTGCTTTTAGCAGTTTTCAGGAGTTATCCCCTAAAGACTGTCAAAATCAAAAGGGTTCATTTTTATTCTGTTGGCAGTGCAGAATTTATCAAGACAGCTTTAGGATTTCACATTCTGTATCTGCCACTGGAATGCGAGCAGAGCATTTACAAAAGGAGAATTAATCTCAAATATTTTTCTGTGATCATGAAGCAAAGTGCAATCAGCCAATCATTGCTTCAAGATTTTGAGATTACCATCAAATCTTGAAATTCTAAGAAACAGCATGATATTGGTTATGTGCATATATATACACACATCTACATGTGTGTGTTTGTGTATATACATACACATATATATACATATATATGTGTGTGTGTGTGTATCATTATCTATCTACATGTATGGTTTTTGTTTTTTTTTTTTTTTTTTGTTAAACCACCCATGACTATTACTTGCCAGCCTAGGTCATGAAATAATTGTGATTGAAGTCTTTAGATAACCATAATTTTAGGGTGTATTTAGTCCACTTACATAATGGGAAGTATTTTCTTTCTCTGCTTTAGAGCTGCAAGTGACTGGTTATCAGCATGCAGAAGTAGTGAGAGCGCTAAATTTGTAGAAAGAGGCCTTGGGTTCAAATCCCTACTTTGCTACTTCTTACCTGAACAACTGATCAAGAACCTTGATCTCTCTGGGCCTAAATTTCCTCATCAGCAAAATGAAGGGCTTGGATTAGGTGACCTCTGAAGGTCTGAATCCTGTGTTTTTCTATTCTCCAGACTTTTGGTGGGACTAAAACAAAAATCTGACTTAAGAAATCTCTGTTGGGGGTGGCTAGGTAGCTCAGTGAATAGAGCACCAGCCTTGGAGTCAGGAGGACCTGAGTTCAAGACACTTGACACTTACTAGCCCTGTGACCTTGGGCAAGTCACTTGACCCCAATTGCCCCAAAAAGCAAAACAAAACAAAACAAAACAAAAACCCTATTCTCAGGACTTACCATTCTTTCTTGGTAACCTATTCTTATACTTTTTTTTTAAATATCCTTATTCCTAATTTACTAAAATCCCCCTTGCTGTAGCTACAGGTCATTTCCATTTGTTCTGTCTTCAGGAGAATGAAGAATCTTGGTGCATATAATAAACTGGATTCTTTGGTAGGCTACCTTTAAATTCTTACATTTACAGAAAACATTTCTAGTATCACTTTAAACTTTCTTTCAGTTATTATGTCTGTATTCCTTTTGCTTTCTATCTTTTATTATGGCCAGACTCCTAGGTTTAGTAAAGTAAAAGAGAATTTTTCCCGTTTTTTTCTTTATAATTTACTGTAGGGATATTTGGATGAAGGGTTATCCTGGTAGCTTGTCAAGTCCACTTACCAGTGTTAAGAAGACGCACATTTAAGATTTTTAATTTTAAAAGCAATGATGATATTAGAACGTAAGTTCCTTGAGAGAAGGTCCTGTTTTTTCCTTCTTTGGATGCCCAGCACACAGCAGAGTACCTCTTAGATGGTAGACCCTTAACAAATGCGTGTTGACTTGATAATTGACTTGAAAATACATGGTGATTTAGAATGTGCAAAGTGTTTTGAAAATATCTCATTTGTCCCTCTTCACTATCAGTGAGGTAAGTACTACAAGTATCATTTTCATTTTACAGATGAGGAAACTGAGTCTCGGTGAGGTCATGTGACTTGCTGATTGTCACACAGGCTGCATGTATTTCAGGTGGGGCTTGAACCCAGGTCATTTTGGTTCCAAGGCTGGCCCTAGGTCTGTTATACAATGCCTTTCATTTGTCAAATAAAATAAATATGAAAGAAACCCAGATACTTTGGAGAAGGAAACATATTGGGCATGTATGGTAATAAAATCTCTCCATTTAGGTATAATGAGCTGATAACATGCATATTACCCAAACTAATTAATAACTATGTATTCGTTAACATATTGCCAACAACAGGTGGCTATTTGAGCTAGGTTGTAAATGGCATGTACAGAAACAAATTGTAATACCCTAGAGAAATATGCAGGTGGTTTTTTTTAAAGGATTAAAAAAAAAATAACTGTTTACAGCAGACATTTTGCAAATATATTTGAAACTATCATTATTTGACCAAATCTGGGTCAGGAAAATATTGGCAATTTGTCTTTTACATATTTTTTCCTGATTAACACTTTCCTTTCTTTAATAGTATTAATCTCGCCCAAATTTGTCCATCCTACTAATAGTCCCAAGATTGTGTAAAATAGCCTTATTGTCTCCTCTGGTCTTTCTCTGGTCTTTCCCCTTTTGTGCCATTTTTTAACTGTCCAGGGAGTTTTAGCACTTATTTCATCCATGACAGGCAGCAGAATGTTATCTGTGGCTTTCCCTCAATTTCACAGAGATCATGGAGGAAGTGAAGGGGTTAAAACTGTCAACACTTAACAGTTCTTTGAGAAAATGAATGCGAGATAAACTTTGAATACATCAGTGTTGATGGTCACATAGCAAATGAAATCTCAGTGGTATCTTCATTAAAGAAAAAAAATCTTATAGCCATTTCAGGCTCTCACATGAGTATACTTTTTAAACATATGTATTTTAAATTATGTATTTTTCATTACAGATTTTTAAAATGTCATTAATGCTTAAGTTATTTGGAATAGTGACTGCTGTTGTGCTCATAGGATTGTGATCACAAGTAGCTAGCTTGTATATGCTCCATCTTGACATTTGTAAACTTAATTTCCATTGGAAGTTACTGGCAGAAATAGGACAATATGGGCTTTTTCAGAATTTTCCCCATCATATTGATAGATAGGCTGCTAATTAGAACTGCTAGATAGTATTCTGCAGTGATGTGACTCAACATTTTAACTGCAGAGTAACTGAATTTTGTTATGTTTTCTCTTTCCTTGTGGATAACTGATAACTCTTAAGAAATATAAAAAAGAAACACATTGAAAATTTTATTTTTCTATCATACACTAAAGGATAACAAAGAAATATTTCCTTTATATCATAGTCTTTTAGATAGTAAAATATATAGTAAGTATATAGTAAAATATATAGTAAATATATTTTACTAGCTGTGAAAACTACTAACAGTAGAAACCAAGCAGATACTTTAGTTTCAGACCTCTATGTTTTACAAAAAAGTTTGTGTCACCTGAAAACAGGAACAGAAAACTATGGGAAGCCAAACTGAAATAGGGGAGAAATTGGAAAGGTAACTTAAATAACCTAGATATGTTCAAATCCACAGGTCCCAATGGCTGGCATCCTAGAGTACTTAATGAATTGGCCGAAGTCATCACAGAACCGCTAGATATCATTTTTGCGAACTCGTGGAGGACTGGTGAGGTGCCTGAAGACTGGAAAAGGCCACAGATAGTGCCTTTCTTTCAAAAAGGGAAAATGGATGACGATCCTGGAAAAAATACTCAGCGGCCAAACTTTTATGCTTGGAAAAATTCTGGACTAATCAACTTTGTATAACTGGGTGCTAATTTCTAAAAAAGCAAGAAACAAAAAGGCAATAAAACATCCAAGTTCTTATTTGGGGATTTTTTTTACCACCCAGTTCTGCAAACTCTTGACTGTTTAAAAGGAAATAGGTTAAATTGATGGACTCGATTGATGTTAGTCAAGGTTTTAGAAAAATGGCTTATTAATCACAGTAAAAGGAATAGGTTATTAGCATTAGAGTGTAAATAGATCATTCTAGATTAGTTATTTTTTCTTTTAGCTTAAACACTTTTTTCTCTCTATAAAGGAAAATGTTATATTAAAATATCCTAAGAAGGAAGAATAACCTGATCAGAAGTACAAAGGTGAAAATGACCAAGAGCTGTGTACGTTGTGGTATAGTGGCAATACTGCTGGGCTTGGAATTGGGAGACCTGGATTTATGTCCCAGCATTGATGCTTATTAGACGTGTGGGTGACCATGAGCAAGTCACTTCATCATCATCATCTTCCTGAATTTTAATTTCCTCATCTGTAAAATGGGCATGTCATACTTACACCACCTATTTCATAAGGCTATTTTGAGGAAAAGTGCTTTGTATACCTTAAAACTCCTAAAGAAATGTGTTATTATGTGTGCAGGGAGATAGAAAGGAATTTCATCCTGGCTATCTTACAGCCTTAGGTTGTGGAATGATGAAAAATGTATAAGCTTTGTTACTCACTAGCAGTGAGATTTTGGGGGAAATGTTTTTCCCTCTCTGGGCCCCAGTTTTCTCCTTTATAAAGTGAGAACGTTGGGCTGGATGATATCAATAGCTCATCTGAAGCTCAATGGTGCTCTACTGTACACAGAGTTATTTCCAGAGGAGGTAAATGAAGCCCAGAGATATTCAGTCACTTCCTGCAGGTCATTGATATCCTTTCCACTTCTTACATTCTGTTTCTAAGTAGTTTCATTTTGTCTTATGCTCTTTTAGGGTGAATAGTTTAGTGAAGGCAGCGTTTCTGCATGTAAGGCATTGTAATGCATAGACACATGGATAAAACTAAAGATAGTTTGAGAAGGGGAGGTATTTCCTCTTAACTTCCATGTCATTTAAGGCAGATGAGATTTATTTAGGCTCACAGGCATACCCTACTCAGGTGACTGGAAAGCAGGAGTCGATTATTCTGTGCTAATACTTGACCTCATCCTACTTACCAAGAAGCCAGAAGTTTTGAGTACTTTGACCCACTCCATAGTGTGCTATGTCCTTTCCCCATGGTTTCTCAATGAAGGCCCATACTTGTGGATTCATTTTCTTGTCGTTAATTCTTCTATTGCAGCCTTCTGATGTGGTAGCCATTTTTGCTAATCTTGCTTTTAGAGTGGGTTAAGGCAGCTAAGTGTCTTGGTCAAGAAGACCCAAGTTCAAATTCAGCCTCAGACATTAGTTGTATAACCCTAGGCAAGTCACTTAACCTCTGTTTGCCTTGATCGACTGAAGAAGGAAATGACAAGTCACTTGAGCATCTTTGCCAAGAAAACCCATTGACATTGTTGGCATGCTACTATGGTCCATGGGGTCATGAAGATTTGAATGCAATTGAACTACAGAACAACAATAATAACAGACAGTTAAAGATGCTAGTAGATGATAAAAGGTGATAAAGTCTTAGAAAACATTCTCTTCTTAGTCTGCATAATAGCATCTTCAATACCCTTCAGCTGAGAAGTATCTGGCACTGGGTAGTAAGTACAAACTCATTAGCATTATCATGAGCCAGAAGGAACTAGGAAAGGGTGTAGAGCACACTCCTTTGTCAGGTAAAGGGTTGGGTTAGATGACCTCTGAGATCCTTTCCAGCTCTAGTCTCTATGCTTTCAAGATCAGAGAAAATAGGGAAGCAAAGAATATTATTCAATGAGCCCAATTCTCCTCAGTGCCTTTTGCTCTCTGGGAATCAGTTGAGCCAAAGGGAAGCACAGTAACTTTTCAGGCCACTAGGACAGCATTGAGTACATTACTGCTACTGTGATCTATTTGATTCAAATAATTTAGTTTCAGGGAATATCAGATACTTGGGGAAATCATGCTTACTGTTTTCTTATTTAAATATAATGAAATTAAGTTCTTTAAAATGTTGAACTAGTCATTTAAAGAAGTCACGTCTCTTATGTTCAACCCTCTATGACTTTTTCCACAAATTAATTAGAAATTTTGCATTTTGGGGGATAGTATTTTTTCCTGCCACGGGACAGGTTTGGTGTTTACTTGGATTAAAACTAGAATTTATTGTAATTATAAATGAGTTCATGTTTGAGATCTCCAGTTTCCTAACTGCATTTTGTCTAGACCGCTCTTTTAGTCCTATCACATTCTATTTTGTATCAAACATATTTGTAAACATTTATTTCCTTCCTCCACAAACTGTAAGCTCTTTAGGGGCAGGGGCTATATTGTTTTTCAGATTTATGTCCCTAGTGTTGATTACAGTGTCTCTTGGTGTTTAATAAAGGTTCGTGAATTGGGTTGCATTAAATCTCATTTTCAGGTGTGATGCCTGTGGCAGTGCTAAGGTCATAGGCAGGCATGTATTTGCCTGCCTCTGTAGAACTGGTTTCTATGTAAAGACTTAATTTCCCAAAAGGTCAGTGTTCATTCTCATCATAGACATCATGAGGTAGGCTTGATCATGCATTGCAATAAAATAATGCTGTTTTCATTCATTTTGAATTTATTATGCTGAGTGTAGAAGGATCTCAACTAATTTGTCTCTTCTTTTTCTTGCTTCTATTCAAATTTGAAATGATACAATGATCTATTTAAATGAAGGCCCTGTTAAAGAAAGGGAGCATAGGGAGAAGAGCAGGTAGGTTTACTGGAGACCAAATTTTTTTTAGCTTAAAAAAAAGCTAAATGAGAGATGGAAATTCTGCAGCATGAACCCTCTTGAAGCTTATTTTTCCTTTGGCATAAAATCAAAATGATTTGACATTGAACAGTGTTAGAGAAATTAAGTTATTATTCCCACTTTCTAACAGGAATGGGACCTTGAAGGCAAACTTAAAATATAACCATTTTAAAACAATGATTTCATCCATATGCTTTTGAAACCCATATGATTTTGGCAATTATTGGCAGTGTTTGACTGAGGGAAATATGGTACCAGGGCCACAAGAATTATGTTAAATCAATATTTTCATAGCTCATAAGGAGAGCTTGTGAGACAATATGGTATAGTAACTAGGCTACCAGTATTGGAATTAGGAAGACTGGATTCAAATCCTGCATCAGACTCATACTAGATATATGACCATGTGGAAGTCAATTAATCTCTCAGTGTCCCCAGGCAACTATATTAGCTTATAGAATATAGAGGAATTTCTCATATTGATAAAAATCACAAATTGGACACCCCACCCTATCCTAAGGAGAAGGTTAAATTTTATACTACTTTTTTCCCCATAAAATTTTGAGTGTAGGGGTACAGGATAATTTTTGTGTGTGTGTTTTTGGAGGGAGGAAGGCAGGGCCCTTGGGGTTAAGTGACTTGTCCAAGGTCACACAGCTAGTAAGTATAAAGTGTCTGAGGTCACATTTGAATTCAGATCCTTCTGATTCCAGGGTCATTTCACTGCACTACCTAGCTGCTCCTAGGATATTTTTTTTTTTTAAGTTTCTCTTAAGAACTCAAACTTAGGTTGAAATATCAACTTGTTTACATAAAGCTTTCGATCTTCAGAGAAGAGGGTCCATAAAAATAAAATGGCTGTCTACTGAAGCATGTTTCTTAGCCCAAGAAAATATACAGGATTTACCTTCTGCTGAAATAGAAAGCCATTGCCTCCAAAAGCTTGCCTTTCTCTCTCTTTGGATCCCCAAACCTGCCATCCTTTCTTGTTAGCTTAGATTCCCTGGCAGAAGTCTCTTTGAGGATGAATAGGAAACATGAATAAAGGTGTGATTTAGGAAAAAAAGTATATCAGGCCTTTTTCCCCAGGCCAATATTTTTCAGGCCATTTTTGCCTGCTGTATATACAAGAGAGTTATCATTGTTATTTTCTTTCTTACAACTTGAACTCCAGATTTAAAAGGCTATGTACAAATGAATGAGTGGCATTTTCATCTGGATGCATTATGGTGATTATATACCAGTGAGAAGAATGGTGGTTTCCTAACAATTCCTTCTAGAAGAGAACATATCCAAGGACACAAACTGAGGATAGAATAGCAGAAAATGTTTTTTATATGGGAAGGGGAACCAAGTGCATCATTGGAGTTTCCTTGCAAATGTCTTCATGTACTAGAAATTGAGAGGAGCAGGGAATGGGAGAGGATATTAAAGTGGGATGTAATTAGAAAGGTGAAAAATAAGTCTTCAGCAAGAAATTCCTTTCTGTTGCTGTAATGTTTTACAAACAATATTTAATTAAGGTTCATGTTATCGTGTTCAGGCAAGTAGAGAACACTCCCTAACTCACAAAGGAAAAGGATAAAATCTAGAATAATCTTTGCTGTAATATATATATATAGAGAGAGAGACCCAGACTTAAACTTCCAGTCCCCTTTACAATGCATATGCCTAAGCAAACTCTCAGAAATTAAATGTAGGCCAACTTGTACCAGGCAGTAATGTCAATGTAATAAAATGATAGACGTCTCTGCCTAAATGATAGACGTCTCTACCTACCTTTTTAAATGTTGGAAAAGTTCTGTGTTGAGGACCAAACCAATTTTGTTTTATGTATCCTTTTTCCTTTTAAGGTTTTCGTTTATGAAAGATAAGCTTATAATTTAGTAACCTCTTTGCAACATCTAGGGATTCTTGATTTTTCATTTTCCAGCACTATGCTATGATAGCTATCATGAATTTAAAATATCTCCTTCCTCATAAAATTCTTAAAATGAAAACCACATAGTCCTAGGAGCAGAGGATTTTAGATCTGGAAGGGATGATAAAGATCATATAGTATATACTCCTCTCATCATGCAGATGAGAAAACAGGCTGAGAGAAAAGGAGTGACTTGTCTTAGTTGAAACAGGTAGACCATAGATCTTCGACTCAAATATATTGGTTCCCTTGCTCTGACTTTCCTTTTCTTGTTGCTAATAAAATGAAAACATATTTCCAAGGTTATATTTTATGGTCAGTAATGAATGACAGTGACAAATAGTTAAGAACAAGAGTGAAGCAGGGATAGGGAGGTGAGAGTTGGGACAGAAAAAAAATCTTGGCATATTGATTTTTTTTTGATCTTTGCTTCTGTGTGGTCCTGTGATTTCAGTGGTGTGGCAAGCTCCACATGAAGAAACTCTTCTACTGGTGAATATCAGCACCTTATATTCTTAAAGAGATGCATGGGATTCTCTGAGGCTAAGTGATGTGCACAAGGTCATATAGCCAGTGTGTTAGATATAGAACTTGAATCAAGATTCTCCTGATTTGGAGGCTGATATATCTTGCTCTACTTGCATGTTAAATCTTTTAAGTTCTTAAAATTAAGCTCCCTTTCTTTCAATTAAAAAGAAATCAACATTTTTACTTTGGAAGGAAATCAATGGGTTAAATTTCACTTTGAGAAATGAGTTTTTACTTTTTCACTAGTATGGCCAAAAGTTGTTCCACTGAACCATAAGGAAGGAAGTAAATTTTTAAACACCATTTAAGACGGGAAATGTTTTTTAAGAGCTGTATTCTGCCTCACACCCTGAGAAAATGTACTAATTTCTTTTCCTTTTTGAGAGAGAATACTTGGTCATTTGGCCCAGAACATTTTGGCTTTTAGGAACTTTTAACTTTTTTTTTTTTTTAAAGAAAATGAAAAGCAACTTTAAATACATGCAGGAGAAAATGGTTTAACACTTGGGCCAAATGTTAGATATTTTATTGTTCCTTTTTGTTTCATTAAGCTTGAGAATATATTCTGTAACAATTCCAGTTACCAAAACCTATATTTGGTTAACGTTTCTATTAGTACAGAGCTATAAAAATCCCAACATCTGTGCCTAAGAGCAACACTGCATGGATTTCCTCTGAATGAAAGTCAATTTTGTTCTTTAAATTTGGTCACTGAGAACTTTCACACATTCTTATTTTTTTTTTTAAATAGTTACATGAAGTATATAATCTGGGATGCTTATGTGTAATAACTTTATGAATTGTGTAAACTTGCTCATTTGACAGGTTGGGGGCAAACCAATAGTACTACCATCCTCCCTTATCACTACTACCCAGCCAAGACCTGAAAAAGTTACTTATTAGATGAGAATATCATCATAGATATAGCAGTCCATTACCACTATGAAACAAACCAGGAAAATACACTTAGTTACCAGACCTGGTCAAGTGCATGCAAGGCATGCTGGAATCTTACTGTTTTTCAACTATCTTCTACCATCTTGGGATTGGGCAAGGAAAATGATATGGAGTATGAATTTAAGTAGGCCCCTTTAGTCCTAATCACCATAGATTTATTAATTTTCATACCCACACCTATCTCCCATGTTCTTTGGGATTTGAGACAAAACATTGATAGACATTCACTGAGAGTTCTTACTCATTGATATTTGTCCATCCCATG
This sequence comes from Pseudochirops corinnae, assembly GCA_028646515.1. Taxonomy (NCBI): domain Eukaryota; kingdom Metazoa; phylum Chordata; class Mammalia; order Diprotodontia; family Pseudocheiridae; genus Pseudochirops; species Pseudochirops corinnae. Next base: position 17,043 of record JAQQSV010000299.1, on the reverse strand, counting down.
GCTAGCCAACTTCTATTTCATCTTTTGATCTCTTAATTGTAGGGTGCAAAATCCCAGATTGAAGAGGCAAAGCCCCCTTTTATTTGCTACTTTTCCTCCCTCTCTTACCCTCTGGTATTCAGTTCCATTGTGCTCTCTGAATTCTTTGTTCCATCACAAATCTTTACCTTTCTTTTAAGGCTTTTTCCTCTTCACACTCCTTCCATCTTTGACTCATTGGAAGCTAGCTTGATACAAGAGAATATCTGGTTTGGAGAGAATGCTCTTAAAGTATGTACTTCATATACACTATATTTTTACCTTCTTTAAAACCAACCTGCCATAGCCATTGAATTTGAGACTACAATCTTGTCATGTCTTGTTCTCTCCAGTTGTATTACATTTTGTGACAATGCCATCTATTCAGATGTTACTTGTAAATTTCAAATAAATAGATTCCTTTTCTTCTCTTTAGATTTGAGAACCTTAATTCCTGTAGTTATCATAAAGCAACAGTACAACAAGTCAATGTATTAAACCACAGTACAATATAATTCACAAAGAGAAAAGTGCTATCATGGAAGTAGTATTGAATTTGTAGTAAAAAACAAACCCTAGCTGTGAATTAACTCTACCATTCCTTACTCATGTGACCATACACAAATCATCTACCGTCATTTATCCTCAATCCTACCTTTGGTAAAACGGGAAAGATAGTAATTGTGTTAAATATCTCACCAGACTCTTACAAGGATTAAATGTGATTATGCACGTAAAGTATTTGTACCTGTAAAACATCATATACAAGTATGACGCTATTAATGACACTAATGGTAATACTAATACTATGGAGGGGAATTCTTATTCATACTATCACTTTGTCATCTTGGTTAAGCCATTTAACCTCTGTGTCTGATTTCTCCTCTGCAGAATTAGAACTGGGTTACATGATATATCAAGTCTCTTATATTTCCACCATTCTGTGATTTTAACCTTAATATGACCATATCATAGCAGGCACTAAATCATGGGATTTAAAGTGGAAAGGGACCTTTGGAAAACTCATTCATTTTACATGAATGAAATGAGGGTTTTATTTGTAAAACCCTCATTTTACAAATGAAGAAACTGATAGCCACAGAGGTTGTAACTTGCATGAAATCTAAATATTCTTATTTCAGTGAGTCTCTCAATTATTTTCAAACTAAATTTGGTAACTACTATATTTTGCAAAATTACAGAAAAGGAAGGCATATTCTATATAGGGCAGGATGATTTGCATTGTTATTAAAATATTTCATTGTGATCAGGCTTTTAAAATCTCCATCTAAAAGATATAACTGCTATCTACTAGACTGATAGCAAGCCATATATGCTGACCTACTGAGATTTTTTAATTTAAAAAAATAAACCTAGAACAATTTGTAAATGAAATTTTTTCCCTCTTTCATTACCTTGAAGTACAGAGTGCATTTGTGTAATTAAAGGGCACTTATTTGATCAGTCTTCTCTAAAAACACATCAAAGTGCTAATAACAGGATGTCTGTGAAATCTCATTTGTTTCTCTGTTGCATAACGAACACAAAATGTGAATTGTATGCTTGCAGGATTCATTTAGTAAAATCAGTTAATTTTCATCAATATAATTTCAACTTCATTTAAAAAAAATTCTTTGGGAGGTGCCATTCTCTAGAGTTTTTTTTTTCCCCTCTTTCTTTTCCTTTTATTTAAAGGACTGATGAACTGGAGATGCAATTTCAAGTGTGATTGTTATAGTGAGTAACTGAATGACTTAGACAAATTACTTTACTTTCCTTCTTTTCACTGTTTCCATATGTAAAACAGATGAAACAGCTTTTACTTACATATACCTTTTTGAGGATGTGAAGGATGAGATTTGTAAAAAGCCTCAAATTCCTCAGAAAAGGGTCTAGGTAAGGTAATACACTTCTGTATTTCAATGAAGCTCTGATTTGATCTAGGTGGATATTTCTTTCCTTGGTACAGATTACAACTCTTCTATGCTGCCTTGTCCTGTGCCCTTCTTACCCATATTGCCCCCCAAATCCTTTATAAATGATCTAGTCAGCATGCTTGAGGTCTTTCCTCAAGTTTTTTAATTTCTTGCAAGAACCACAATGTTTATAGACATGCTAAAAATTGTATTATTCTTATCACCCTCAGTCTTCTTTCCCATAAAACAATGGCAGTTGTGGTGGACTTAGAAGGGAATGGAGCAAAAATAAGAGCCATTTTGTATATTTGTCTATTTCAAGGGATTTGTGGGGCCAATAATTTCACTATATGGTGATCAGCCCAATGAATCTTTCTGTACTGGGGAGGTTCAATCTCTAGGCAAGACCATACTTGAAATCTTTTTTGTTAGGGTTACTCTGCTAGCCTTTGAGAACTCAGAGTCACCTCTACACCACTGGTAATTGGCACTTTCCCCCAGTCCCCTTCTTAGGAATGGCTATTTCCAGTATAGTTTTGTGGTTAATGGGAGGAGCTCTTTCTTATCTGATCACTAGGAATTCCAGATCTCACCTCTGACTTTGGCCAAATTCCAATTTGGGGTCTGCTGACTTAGTGCAGCTTGGTTGCTACTCAGTCCCTTTGGAATGCTAAATGCTTTGGAGTGGAACTATGACCATATTTCACAAAGAAATCAAATTTAGGCCCTTTTAAGTTGAAGTTAAGTTTTTAGTGCAAGATTATACTTTCCTTAATAGTCTCATGGTATACACATTATAAAATAATGTATTTCCATAGAATATGTGAAAACACTAAATGGACACATTGCTTGAATTTCAGTTTCTCTTGTGATCCCTTCTTCTTAGTCTGAGTTTTAAACAAAATCAGTGATTGGGGTTTCCTAAAATAAAAGTGAATCACCAGCAACATTTTAAAGAAAAATTACCTGTCAACACTTATTTCCACACAGCTTGCTAAATAAAATACCAAAAATTATGATTAAATTTTATACATGCAAATGCTCTTGACTGACCTGTACATTGAGATGGAGAAACTCAGAGTTGGAAGAAATTCCCATGGTACTCTAGTTCAATCTGTACCTGAATAGCAGTCTTTCTCATCTCTGAAAAGTCATCATCCAATATTTTCTCAAAGACCTCTCTTTAGGAAATTCATTGTTTTCCTAGTGACCTAATTCCACATTCTGGTAGCTCTGTTGGGAAGAATTTTCCCAATATCAAACCTAAATTACCTCTACAAATTTTACACGTTCCTTCAGTTTTGACCTCTGGGGCCAAGCAGAATGTGTCTTTTGCTGCATATTTTCTGTGAAACAGTTCTTGAAAGACTTGAAGAGAGCTATGACATTTCCTATTTTCCTTCATAGCTAAAGATTCCCATTTCCTTCTTCTGAACCTTGAATAGCATGGTTCTGAGTGCTCTTACCATCTGGTTGTTCACTTTTGCATATGCTGTAGTATGTCAATAGCCTGCCTAAAATGTCAAGCATGGAATTGAACACATTATTCCAGATACAGTCTAAATACAGTTAGACCATAACAGTTGTGTGTAAAGCACAGCAGAACTATCACTTACCTAGGCAGCTAGGTGTCCCAGTGAATAGAATACTAGCTAGACCTGCATTTAGGATGGTCTGGATTCATATTTGACCTCAGATACTTCCTAGGTGTACGACCCTGGGCAAGTCACTTAACCTCCCTCAGCTTTAATTTTCTCATCTGTAAAAAGGGAATGATATTAGTGCTTACTTCTCAGGGTTCTATTAGGATAAAATCTGATATTTGTCAAGTAACTTGTAAACCATAAAGCTGTATACAAATGTTTAACTATTATTCTTCTGGACATTATGCATCACTTAGTGCAACCTCGTTAACTTTCTTGTCATTCGTGCTTGATTTATTGAACATGCAGATCATTTTCACCCTAATTCTCCCCTAGTTCTCTCCAACTTATGTTTTGATTTTTTTAAACTCTCACTTATCACTTACTAAATTTCATTTAGATTATTTAGGCAAATATATAATACGTGGTTTTTTTTTTCCTTCCCAAGAAAAGTGTCTTTTATGAATATTCCCTTTATTCAGGCTGTGAAAAATGAATTTAATTTAAGAAGTATTTACCAAGTACCTATCTTATGCTCTGCATTTCCTTAGATATTGGTAATGGCTGCAGAAAAAGCAGGCACATGATCCTGGAAGAAAATGTATGCAAACAAAGCAATACCTTGCAATCTTTTTCTTCTCTAATGTGCTGAACAAAATATTACAAAATACTAAAATGTTTGGTAGGCCATAATAAAGTTGGCATTTAGATGGTGCTTTTTAGCTTGGAAAGTGCTTTGCATATATTAGCATATTTGAGCCTCACGACAAAGAGGTGGGTAGGTATATCTGGCATTATTATCTCCATTTTATAAATGAGGAAACTAAGGCTCATAGAGCTTAAGTGTTGGAGGCAAGAATTGAACCTGCTTCTTCTTGACTTCAAGTCCAACACTGCCTATTTTGTGTCCGTGGCTAATTAGCAAAGGAGGGGAAATCATTATTGATTTGCGCCCCTCTACCCCCAGAACTTTACACTGCACTTTGCCCAAAAGCCGTCCATAAACTTTTGGTGTAAAACACTTATTCATGCATTTGACATGTCCCTTAGTATTTAAAGAGGACAGGAAACTGTGTGTATCTCCAAGGCAGTATTTACAGCACCGAAGGCGACTATGGATATGCCAGAGTAGTTCCAGAAAGCTGAAACCATCATAGCAACAAAGAAGTTAATACACCTTATCACTGCACAAAGCAACACCATCCTAAAGCCTTCCCACAAACACTCACAAGCCTAGCTGTCTCCTTGCCTGCATCTTCTCTCCCCCTCTATTCTAACTGCTTTGACTCCCAGCTTACTCTCAGCTCTGCTCTACCCTTCCTGCTCCACTAATTTAGCAAACTCCTCCCACCACAGGCTCCGTGTGATTACTTTTGGTCTGTTAAAGGGCAGGGAAGATCTTCAAATTCCCATGACACTGAGTCAAATCTAAACTTGGTATCTCCCCCTGGCATTTAGGATGAGAATAAGTGAATATTTGCTAAATTTATTTCTGGTTCAAAGTGGCTTGCATATATCTAAGATTAGGGGGGACTTGAACCTTCAAAAATGAATAGGGTGTAGGTAGGTGGAGAGGAGTGGGGAGAATATGTAATGCCATTTTCATGTACTGTTATACAGAAGCTTGATGTATCCCTTTTCCCCCTGCAATTACTTCATCTATTTTCCTTGCCTCATTCTCTTACCAGTCATTATAAGTTCTGAAAATTGACAAGCCCTTTAGGCATTTCTACCTATAAATGTTCTGAGAACTGGTAGTATTTTTAGGCCTTTTTCTATGCTCATTCAAGTCTGTACTGGTATTTTTTTATGTCTTGCCTCTGATCTGATTTTTCTCTGTAGGCATACACACTGCATCAGTTACGTTTGATATTCTGCCATTTCTTTGTATCTCAAACGGCTCCCTGGAGCCAGGGATACTTTCAATTAGGGATTTGTGCATCAGCTTTTAGAATTTTGTATCTTTATCTTGGGATCACCATGATTCCTACTTACTTTAATTTTGTCCAAAGGTAGCCCAGTTGTATTGTTAAAATATTGTAAAATACGTCTGATCAAGGTTGGAGAACTGCCCTTGCTTAGTGATGCTGGTGGCTCAGTGTGAAAGGGGAACTGAGGAGCAACTTCTTTCCCCTCTTGTGTTTACCCTGGGATCTGAGAACCCAATTAAAATGAACCATTTTGAAATCTACAGAACTCTTCAGGTGGGTATAGGCTCTACCTAACATTGGTGACCTCACACCTTCTCCATTCTCCTTTAAGAATCTTAAACTGTCATGGAAACTCTTCTTAGGTCTCTGTAGTGAAAAATTTTATTGGAATCTCTACTCCTAGGTGACAAGCTCCTTATATTTTTTGACAGGAATATCTTGTATTATCCACAGCTCTAACCTGATGATACTCTTTTTTTTCTCCAAGATAATTTATCTTTTCTTCTACAGAGAAACAAAAAAAAAAAGGTTGCTTCATCCTAATGTCTGATATGTTATTGTTACCTCAGAAAATTTTCCATAGAGTTCTCAATTTAGTCATATAAATTTTACTAAATCATGTCTGAATTCTCCATGGATATATGTCCTAACCATTTTTAGTGGGCTCTTGGTAAAAGCAATTTAGTAATTTTGTGCATTTAGCAAATTAATAGTAATCTTGACGAAATGCATATTAAAAGATAAATTCCATTTGTTTATATTATGCAGTCTTTTATTTCCTAATATATGTTTAAAATTTACTTTAATGAATTTTTCCTGGTACAATCCTTTTTCTTGCCCCCATCCATCAAAAAAAGTGAGTCAAGCTGTGATTTTTAAACCTATCATTAAAAAGAACTTAATTCTAGGAGATGATGGATTCAGTTGCCTAAAGCATAGTTTTGAAAATCATTCAAAGCTTTGCCTTGGAGTATTGGACCCAAGTTACTGAACTCATGTGTGATCTCCTTTCATTTTGTTTCTGAGCTGGAAGCTAGATGGGCTCAGTGATCAAATATATCTTTGTTGGCCTAAAACCTGGTTCATTGACTCTCTTCTGATCTTATGCCATAATCTCCTTCCAAGTAAATTTGATGAGCAACTGAATTAACTCTGAAAATCTTGGCATCCTTCTTTTGGAACTACAGGGGGCAGAGGGCATCCTGGAGGGGACAAGAATGGTTTTGGAATGAGGAACTGAGTGGTACCTGTATGTTTAAAAGTCCCCAGCACAGAACAGCCATATGGAACAGCACATAAGGTAATTTTCAGCTTAAAGGAAAGTAGTCAGCCTGCATGTGCTTTTGAAACTGGAGCAAAGTGGTATCTGTACATATAGTTAAATCTTTAAAATATTAAACTACAACGTAACCTCAACCAATAAGGGGAAGAGAATAAACTACTGAAAGCTATATACTTGCATTAAATAAATTATTGCAAAAGGTCAATCCATCAAAATAATAGACCTATTAAATGGATGGAATTTTAGGAGCAGGGCTAAGCCTTTGACAACTCTTTATTATGTAGAGAATTTTGAAATACAGTTATTTACAGAGCCTCCTATGCTGTGCTATATACAGCAAACCAGTTCGAGGAACCACAATGAAATATTACACATTTAATTTACTGCTTGTCAGGCTATGTTTTTTTTCCTCAGCTTTCTCTGTTTCTTGGACTTTGCCTGCTTAGCTTTAGGTCTCTACTAAGTCTGAGGGATAGTTACTTCATTAGCACTTCACCTAATCACTTAAATTCATTTACTTCCATTGTTAAGTAGATTGTTTTAGATCTTTACTTTTTAAAGAGTGTGTCTTTGAATTTATTTCAATGAAAAAAGAATGAGAGATTATTAAGTAAATGCAAAGCAGAACTAAGTCATCAGTATGGTAATGTGACTTGAGTTCAGCAGTCTCTTTGGTAACAAACAAGCCACTGACCACTTAATATATGATAAGCAATCAATCACAAAGATTTTCTCAAGCACTTACCTATTGCCCAGTGCTGTGCTAGGCACTGGGAATACAAAGACATAAAGAAAATCTTCCCTGCCCTCAAGAAGTTTATATTCTATAGAGGGAGAGATCATATATACTTTAAAGGATATTTAAAATAAATACAAGATAATTTGGGTAGGTAGACAGTGTCAGGGAGATAGGTAAGAGCTCACATTTTGTTGTTTCATCAATTGAGTCCAACTCTTCATGATCTCATTTGGGGTTTTCTTGACAAAGTCACTGGAGTGTTTTACCATTTATTTTTCCAGCTGATTTTACATAGGAGGAAACTGAGGCAAACAGGGTTAAGTGACTTGCCCAGGGTCACACAGTGCCTGAGACTGGATTTGAACTGGGGTCTTCCTGAACCCAGGCTTTATCCACTGTGCCACCTAACTCTCCAAGACCTCACATCAGAAACAGTATTTGAGATGAGCTGGAAAAGAAATTAGGGATCCTTAAAAGGAAGGGAGGAAGAGGTACATTACAGGCACTGGGATCACCAAGGAGGTAGGCAGTGATGATGTGTTGAGTGTTAGGAATGGCCAGAAGACTGATGCAATTAAGGAATGACATAGTAAAAGCTGAGGTATAATTGAGGCAGTCAGACCTTTTTAATCGTGTCATTAACCAAAAAAATGTATTAAAAATTTATCTTTAGCAAGTCAGATGAAGCATTGGTTAAATACTTATCTATATGTGGCAGACACTGTTAAATGATAAGGATGCTAACAAAAGCAAACAAGAAAATCCCTCTCCTTTAGAAATTTATGGTCTAATGAGGGAAGGTAATGCATGGAGAGCTTCTAAGTATGATTGGAGGAGGAAGAATTGGGAGAAATGAGTCTAGACTGAGTTAAGGAGGTCAACTATGTCTGAAGTCCTTCCTAAAATGGTAGTCCTGGGGAGGGAGTCACCAGTGAAGAGATTGAGATAAAAAAGCTGGTTTACCTTCTCTTTGCAAGCTTCTGGAACAACTCTATGGCTCCATATAATTTGATTTAAAAAAATCTGCAAACTTGCTATTTCCCTTTCAGTGGGGAAGTTTGTTATGTTGTTCTCTCAGAACCTGGGAGAGAGAAATATTTTTATATTTAAAAGATAGCCCAAGACTGCCTCTTAATTTCTTCTTTGTGGGATTATAAACAGAAGTAAATCCTATGAGTAGCAGTTCTGTGTAACTTGAAGAACTTCTCTAGTTTTTGAAACACAGGAGATATTCTTATATCTCCTCAACCTAATTTCTTTAAAATGCCAAGTTTCTTTACCAATTAATCAACATTTGTTAATCAGTTATTAGCTATTAATTAAAATCAATCTGTATTGGTTGAGAATATTCCCTCACCTGGGAGGGTCCGATACCAATGAAATCTCAAATCTCAAAATCTCTGTTTCCTATGCCTATAGTACTTTCTTTTTAAAAAAATATTGTTTCCCCAAGCACATTCTATATTACTTTCAAGAAATGCATTCAAAATGCATATTGCACAAGACGGAAGATACATGGCTAGACAATAGTTGAAGTGAAAAAAGATCTCAGAGATTCGAGGGACTATAATATGAGTCAATACTGGGATATGGCAACTTAAAAATTTAATGCAATTGACAGCTGCATTAACAGGAGTGTTGTGTTCACCTGCTTACCTATCTTGGGTTTCAGCTCTTTGTTGGAACTCTTATTCTATCTAGCCTTTCTAAGCTATAGATCTTTGTCCTTGGAAGAAAAAAATAAGAAGTAATTCTGCATTCTCTCTGGAATAGGACTCACCCTTTCTTTTATGTTTCTTCGGTCACCTATATACCCAAAACATTCATTGTTTGCTTCAGCATAGTCTGATGTTTAGTATTCCTCAAATCTTGTTATGAAAGATTTTACCTCTCCTATATCCATCCTGCTTTCTGTCCTTGCCTCCATCTTCTATACATTTGTTTTCTTGAGTTCTAAATTGATCATGGAGTTCCTTCTGTATAAAGATTCATCTCCTTAAATGCCTCCCCCACCCTTTTTTCCTCATCAAAATAACTCATGTTTACATTATAGCACCCCCTCTGGCATCCTTCCCTTAACCGTCACTTGAACTCCCAATTTGGGGATCCTAATAGAGTGGTTTATTATCGCTTCTCTTAAGATCCTAGGAGTAAGAGTGGATTGTACTTCTAGCCCATTAATTCCAGAGGACCACCCTCCTCGATATTAAGAATATTAATAATAACCTATTAAAAATCAACAACTCTGTCAACATTCCACAAAAGGGATTATCTGAGACTGTATAGCAAGAACATTTGGAACAAAGCATTCTACCAGAGCTACCAAATGTGTAAGGTCCTTGCAGAGAGTGAGGAATATATGCAACAAATACCTAAGGCAGTGGGGTCCCTCAAAGCTCCTGGCACTGGGAATAATTTTCTCCCTTTGTTGCATCCTCAGTATGCTCCCTGTATATGTAGCTCGCTGATTAGGAAGTCACTAGTGACCTTGGGTGGGATAATACTAATGGAGACTTGTGAAACCCATTGAAATCACAACTCTCACTGTGGGTGTTTGTGTTGATTTTGACTTGCCTTTGATACTTCTTTGGCTTTCTCTTATGAACCTTCCTGTCCACTGTGGAAGCAAAAATATCCATCTCCAAACTGGTATTCCACTCCTGCTTCTCTGTTTGACTCCCCTATGATCTTATTACCTCTTTCTTCCTTTTGCACATCCTTATTTTCTAAGATAGGGCAGGTAGGTGGCACAGTGATGGAGCACTAGGCATGGCATCAGGAAGATTCATCTTCATGAGTTCAAATCCAACCTCAGACTCTTACTGGGCAAGTCACTTTACCCTCTTTGCCTCAGTTTCCTCATCTTTAAAATGATCTGGAGAATGAAATGTAAAAGTATACCAATATCTTTGCAGAGAAAACTCCAGATGAGGTCATGAAGAGTCAGACACAACTAAAAAACACCTTTTCTAAAATATCTTTGATATTGATTAAAAAAACAGAAACCTGAATGTTGCAGATATGCACTGGTGCATGTCTTTGGTATATTCCCAGAAACTTATATAACCAACCTTCTGAGATCTAAGGGTGGTAGGTGATTTGCTTTTTGGATAAACTCTTACATTCTATTTTAACCTTTCATATAGAGCTAGATTGAGGAACCAGGCACACTCTTGGTCTTGTGTGTCAGTTACTTTTCAGTCACAGAAGGAAAAAAAGTTTAAAGGACACCTCTGTCTCAATCTTCTAACCTGAAACAAAAACGTTACCATTACAATGGGAAGAGAATTTTGAACAAAAAACACTGCATTATCACCTCTAACCCTTCCCTACCCACAAAAGTTAAAAGCAACCAATACACATAATCAAGGAGAGTTCTAACAAAGATGAAGAAATCCTGTTCAAGATAAAGGATAAACTGAGATATGAGGTCATACAGTTTGATCCAGACAAATTGATCTTCTCTCTGTACCTCGTGTTGGGTCCTGGATTTTTTTTTCTTCTGGCTATTTTCTTAGCCTGGAAGACAATCCTTATTCCTCTCCAAACAACAGAAGGCAACAGGGTATAATAACAGAGGGCAGTGGGAGGTGTCTTCAATAAGACTTTAAATACATTAATAGTTGTTTGTCATCAAAATTTTGTAATATTGAGGAAAAACAAAAACGAGTAGAAATGCCTACCTCTAAGCGCATACATAAAAAAGAAAAATATATGTGTCTTAATTTCAAATAAATCTTTCACCTTTTCAATTAAAAGAAACTCAAGACAGCAGTATTTTATAAAACTAAAGAAAACAAAGCCTGTGGGTAGGATTCTTTAGTTAACAAACGGACTCTGGAAAATTGTTGAGCAATTAGATTGAAAATAGATTTAGATTCGTATCTTATACCATGCACCTCAGTAAATTCTAGTTAGATGATAGTCAAACATAAAAATTAGAAAAGGATGATAGAAAATAGAATAATACACTTATCTATATCATGGAGAGAGCATGGATTGTTTTTCTGTTTAACAAATAGAATCATTAGGGATGAAACAGGCATTAATTTTTTTTTTTTTTGCTTTTTGGAAGAGGGTAAGGAAGGCAATCAGGGTTAAGTGACTTGCCCAAGGTCACATAGCTAGTAAGTATTAAGTATCCGATGCCGCATTTGAACTCAGTTCCTCCTGACTCCAGGGCTGGTGCTCTATTCATTGTACCACCTAGCCGCCCCTAAAAATTCTTTCAAAAAATCTATGCAACAGAAAAATTAAAAAGCAAGTTGGAAAATATTTACAGTAAATGTTACAGATAAAAATGTAAAATGTAAGTTTAATTATTAAAATTACATACATGTTTCTCACAAAGTTAACTCCTAAATTACAGTGAATAAAGCATCAAAGTATATGAACAAATAATTTTTATAAGAGAAAAAAAGGAATTATTAGGAATCAGTTTAAAAGCAAAGAGATACCAATGACAGTCATTCTGAAGTACCACCATATACCTATCATTTGGTGAAAATAATTAAAGGCAACAATACTCCATGCTGGATGGATTGTGAAGAAATAATTACACATGATCAGTGCTTATGAAATTATAAATCTGTACAGTCTCTTTGGAAAAGAGTCTGGTGGCACCGAGTGAAAGTTATAAATCACTTTCCATCATATTGGCACTAGAAATACAAGCATGAAGAATGAGACAGTCCCTAGTCCCCAAGAGTTTGCATTTTAATGAAGGATTAAACAAATGCATATATAGAATCAATATAAAGAGAGTAAGTGCAAAAGTGAAATGATATATAATTTGGAAGGGCCCTAGCTGTTAAGGGAAGGAGGAAATTACCCAGAAAAGCTTCATGTAGAAGATGGTGCTTGAGCTACATCTTAAAGGAAGCCCTCCGTAAGCTGAGGTAAGGAGATAATCCATTGCAGCCTTGGTGGAGAGTCAGTGCAAAGACATGGCGGGGGGAGGGGGTGTGTAGAGTGTCATGTAAGAAGAAAAAATATAAAGCTAGTTTGGCTGGATTGGAGTATGAGGCATAAAAGATAGTTTGGGGCCAGGTTTTAAAAGCTAAACCTTGTTTATATTTTATCCTAGAAGCAATAGAATTCCGTTGGAATTGATTTAATAGAGGAGTCATATGATTAAAGCTGCATTTAAGGAAAATTATTTTGGCAAAAATACATAGGCTGGATCAGAGTGAGGGAACACTAGGAAGTAATGAGGCAATTAGGAAGCTGTTGGAATAATCTGGGCAAGAGGTGAGGAGGACCTGAATTAAGTTGACAGTCATGTGAATAGAGAAAAGATATCTGATCTATGTCGTAGGTGTAGAAATGGCAAGATATGATATTTGGTATCAAATTAAATAGGTGAGGTATAGTGAGGTATCAAGGATAATGTTGAAACTGGAACAATAGTGCTACCTTTGACAGAAATAGGGAAGTTTGGAAGAGGAGTGGGTATTGGGAGGGACACTAAATTTCGTTTTGGACATGTTGAGTTTATGATATCTCTGGGACATTCCCAGGAGGCAATAGGTGATATGGGACTGAAGTTCAGGGAGAAACAGGATCAAGATATATAAATCTGGGGGTTATCTGAATAGAAATGATAGCTAAATCCATGGGAGCTGATGAGTTTTCTAAGACAGAGAGAGAGAGTAGAACAAAGTTTATTAGTTTGAGGCCCACAAACCCACAAGGGAATAATGCCTATATTTCTAGGGATCTGTGAACTTCGAAGGAAAAAAAGAATATGTCTTTGTTTACTAACTTCTAACTGAAACTTAGTATTTGCTACAATTATACAAATTTTTTGAAAAACTACACTGAGATGGGGTCTTTAGGCTTCACAAGATTGTCGGAGGGTTCCAAGCTAACACCAAAGCTTAAGAAGGGATCAGAACCTAGACAGAACCTGAAAATGTTATCAACAACAGCACCAACCACCACCGAAAGAGCCGTGAGTTTAAAGAATTTCTGATCATCATTCTACGTAAGTTTAAAAAAGTAATGTTCAGCAATTGTATGTAAGCCCCTTGCTGATAGCAATTGTTTTCCTTATGTAGTTGTATATCTGGGGGCTGGTACAGTACTTGGACCTTAAAGAATTTTCCTTGATAGACTGACTAGTGGAGTGGTTGAATAAATTGTGGTGTATTAATTGAGTGAGATGCTACAGGGCATCTAAACCAGACAGTTATGAGACGTTTGAATAAATCTCAAAAGATCTTTTTGAAATAATGTAAATGGAAAAAAGCAGAAGCAGAGGAACAGAGTACAATCTAACTGCAACCATATAAGAGGAAAAGTTAATGAGAATGAGTGGACCAAACAGAGAATCCTTATGGGAATATAAAAGGGGATGAAAGAAAAGTTATGTTCATAGATTATATATCAAAATTAATTAGGTTAAACGTATCTAGTTATTAAGGGAGCTTAATTTATTATGTTAATGTTAAACATTTAATTTTAATAAATTATTTTAAAGATTTTTTTTTTCTTAGGAAGAAAGCAAACAGTTCAAAAGAGCCATGTTCTTTAGTCGTAGCTCTGCCATTTATTAGTCATGTTACTTTGGTCAAATCACAAACTTATTCAAACATCAGTTTCTTTATCTGTCAAATGGAAATACAAACATCTGTCTAGCCTATATCACAGAGTTGTTTTGAGCTTCAAATAAGATGATATTGGTAAAAAATATTTTATGAATTATAAAGCACCATACAAATTTTAAGATGCTTCTATTTTAAGAATTATCTGAACTCACTCAGCTCCTCAAACATAACTCATATTCAGTTTCCTCCATCAATTCCCCACTAATTATTTTGAAGATCTCCTGTTCTTACCAGACTGGTAAGTAGGAAGTTATCATCAGGATTTTGTCCTAGGTGAAAGGAGTGTGATGGGACTATTTCTCTAATGTATTCTGGATATCTGTCTCCACACTATGCAGTCTTCAGCTGACATGTGTAACTGTTACTACCCCCAAACTTTATCATACAATGTGACCATGATAACTACCCCAACTTCCTGGGTTTCTTGCAATACTGTCTCTCTGTAGGGTAGTGTGAGATAAAGAGCGCAACACTATATGGAGTCCTGCTTCCACAGAAAATGCCATACAAGGAGTCTGCTAAGGAATATAGTGTTAGCAGATAAGCACACCCTGATGGTCAAGGCCTCCTAGTTCAAGAACATTAGAGAGAGTGAAGCTGGTGGCATGGCTGGAACACAAGGGTTCATGTGCTGGTCACTGAGACCTAACTACTGCACATGCCTAATAGCCTTCATGTATATTAGCTTAGATGCCCATGCATAGATTATCCCTCCATTTTCTGAACATTGGACCCATGTTGACTCATGTTCAGGAGGAGGGAACAGGTCAAGGAGCAATATGTAGTGGGTAGGTTAAAAAAATTGTAACCTGGGAGAGCTGGGACCAATCCCATCTCTGAAGGTAGGGCCCCCGGAGGGACTAATCCATAAAAAGCTCAGCTTGGCTTCTGTACTCTGTGTGTGTGTGTTCCCTGTGGGATATCACATGCTTGCTTCTAACAAGAATCATAATAAACACTTCCTTCACTCACTTTAGCTCAAATTTTGTTTTTTTAAATTAAATTTTATGTTTATTTTTAGTTTACATCATTCATTTCCACAAGATTTTGAGTTACAGTTTTCTCCCCATCTTTCCCCTACCCACCACCCCAAAACAGCGATCCCACTGTATACCTACCCCCAATCTGCTCTCTCCTATATTCTCCTCCATCCTCCCACTTTCCAGTAGGGCAATATGGATCTCCATACCCCAGTGCCTGTATATCTTATTTCCCAGTTGCATGTAAATTAATAATAATAATAATATATTTTTAAAAAACATTTGATTTTAAAACTTTGAATTCCAGATTCTTTCTCTTCTTCCCTCATCACCCACCCTTACTGGAAAGATAAGCAATTCAATATAAGGTGTACATTTGTAGTTACACGAAACATTAACATAGTAGATATACTGTGAAAGACTGACTATATTTCCCTCCATCCTATCCCGCCCCCCACTTGTTCTATTTTCTACTTTGACCCTGTCCTTTTTCAAAGGTGTGTGCTTCTAACTACCCTACTCCCCAATCTGCCCTCCCCTCCATAATTCCCGCTCTTATCCCCTTCCTCTCTTCTTTCCTGTAGGGCAAGATACCTAATTTAGAGTTCATGTCATTCCCTACCTAAGCCAAATTCAGTGAGAGTAAGGTTGCCCTATTCCCTTTTGCCTTCTTGTTCTTCCCCTCCATTGTAACAGTTATCCCTTGCCTCTTCTATATGACATAGTTTACCCCATTCTGACTCTCTCCATCTCCTCTCATTATATTCCTCTCTCACCTCTTAATTTTATTTTTTAAATATCATCCCTTCCTGTTCAATTAATCCTGTGCCCTCTGTCTATGTATACCTGTACACATATATACACATACTCACATATGTATTCATATGCACATATACCCTCTTATATAGACATATATGTATATGTACACATATATGTACATTTATATCCCTTCAATTACCCTCATACTGAGAAAAGTTTCATAAGTTACAATAATTGTTTTTCCATGTAGGCATGTAAATAATTCAACTTTGATAAGTACCTTATGATTTCTTTTCCCTGTTTACCTTCTCATGCTTCTCTTGCTTCTTATATTTGAATGTCAAATTTTCTATTCAACTCTGGTTTTTTCATCAAGAATGCTTAAAAGTCCTCTATTTCAATGAATGACCATATTTTCCCCTGAAACATTATACTCAGTTTTGCTGGGTAGGTGATTCTTGGTTTTAATCCCAGCTCCTTTGACCTTCGGAATATCATATTCCAAGCCCTTTGGTCCCTCAATGTAGAACCTGCCAGATCCTGCGTGATCCTGATTGTGTTTCCACAATATTCAAATTGTTTCTTCTTGGCTGCTTATAATATTTTTTCCTTGATCTGGGAACTCTGGAACCTGGCTATAATATTCCTAGGAGTTTTCTTTTGGGGATCTTTTTTAAGAGGTGATCGGTGAATTCTATCAACTTCTATTTTGCCCTCTGATTCTAAAATATTAGGGCAATTTTCCTTGAGACTTTCTTGAAAGATGATTTCTGGGTTCTTTTTTTGATCCTGGCTTTTAGGTAGTCCAATAATTTTTAGATTGTCTCTCTCGGATCTATTTTCCAGGTCAGTGGTTTTTCCAATGAGATATTTCACATTGTCTTCCATTTTTTTCATTTGTTTGGATCTGTTTAATAGTATCTTGATTTCTCATAAAGTCATTTGCTTCCATTTGCTCCACTTTAACTCTGAAGGAATTATTCTCCTCAGTGACTTTTTGAGATTCTTTTTCCATCTGGCAAATTCGCCTTTTTAAGGCATTCTTCTTCTCATTGGCTTTTTGGGCCTCTTTTGCCATTTGAGTTAATCTATTTTTTAAAGTGCTATTTTCTTCATTCAGGTTGTTGACTCTCTTTTCATGATTTTCTTGCATCATTCTCATTTCTC
>JAQQSV010000298.1:81418-162736 GCA_028646515.1 Pseudochirops corinnae | reverse complement strand
TAAAGTCTCTGTGGGGCTCTGCTTCCAGAAGGGAAAGCTCTGTCCCAAATCGCTGGGGTCCTCCCGGCTGCCGTAGACTTCCAGCTGACTGGATAATGAAGACTCCAAGACCGAGGCCCAAGACAACGATCGGGATCCAGGCCGCTCAACAATCGCTCAGTCCCCCTGCTTTTTGCAGGCCTACAATGCGGAGGGTGCAAAACCTCTGCCTTTCGCTTTTCTGCTCTGGAGACCTTTCCTCGGGATGCTTATCTCCCTCTTTCACAATCCCCACTCAAGCAGCTGGTGCTAATCCCCCCTCCTGGAAGCTGGTGGTAATCGGCTCACCTGAGAGCTTTTGAGAGCTTTCTCTGCACCTCCTGCCCAGCCGCCCTGGGGCACAGCCGGGGCTTCAGGCCAGGCTGGTTTCAGGGCGGTGCTGATATGGTCCCTGTAGCCAAGCTGACTTTAGTGGGAAGTATCTTTGTGTGCATTTTGAAGTTCTAGGTTGGTCCAGAGTCCTATTCCATGGGTATTTTGGGGTGGCTATGTGAGAGCTGCGATATGTTGCTGCTGCTATGCCGCCATCTTGGCTCCACCCCCCAATTTTCCATCTTCTTAGTTTAGTAGCTAATGATAGTAATTGCTGACATTTATATGACACTTTGAAGTTTGGAAAGCAATTTCCATGTACAGTTCTTTTATTGTTTCCTCACAGCAATCCTGGGAGATAGGTGCTACTATCACGCCCATTTTACCAATGAGGAAAAGGAGGCTAAGAGGTTACATGACTTCTCTAGGGTCACACAGCTACCAAGTGTCAAAAGCAGAATTCCAACTCGGATCTCCCTGACTCCAAGTCCAGTACTTTATCCAAGTTTCCTTGGTATGGGGAAGCTTTCTGTGGGTCTGATGTCATAAGTGTTCCCTGACACACCAAGATTTCTTAATTCTGTCCGGTTGCTAAAGTCAGTGGAAAGGAACTTTAGTGTCATATCCATCAGAACCTTTCTGAGCTGAGGCCACAGCTAGAGTGGGAGGCTTCCTTCAGCCAGGTTGAGAGTGTGTCTTCTCCATCTTCTGAGATTCCAAAGAACAGATCAATAGGCAACTGTGGCTTACATCTCAATATCAGCAAATGTGGAGTTAAGCCTGTAACATCATTCTTGTAGCCTTGTATGTAGCCTCTAGAAATGCTAGGTGCGACTCCACTAAGACTTCTGTAAAGACCTCAGTCTCCACCACACATTTCTTTTAGACTTGTACCTCTATATCTATATATCTTGTTCACAAAATTTGTGATAGTAGCCAAATCCTAGAAGAGCTCTTAGCCCTTGAAGCTCTTTGGATAGGGCAAGCTAATGAGTATTTCTGTCTAATCTGGGTCAGAATTTACTCCCCATGGAGACACTGTGTTACCCACATATTAAATAGAAGAGCTGCAAAACTGATACATCTTCAGGCCAGCATCTTCCAGCTGGTGTGAACTTTTGTTTCATTTTTTCATATTCTTCCAAAAGTCTTCCCAAAGATGATGACACCCTCTAGGTATACAAATACCTTTAGGGAGTATGTTCATGTTCCCAACTACTTCTCCATAAGCAATTTACAGGTAGTAGATGACCTAAAGATCCCTGGGGACATACACTCAAATTAGCAGACTGTTGTTAGGCATATGAAGGCTGTCTTCTCTTACCGCTGGGATTCTAATAATAGATCCTCTGCACAGGTCTGAAAACCAGTGGTTTACCTGGAAGACAGTCCAAGACAGGTCAGATTTGTAGCATTGCTTTACTGGCTTACTTTTCTTCTCTTATTCTAAAGTGCAGGAGTCTCCACACATCTGGATCTTCCTAGTCTTCTGTCCCACCATTTTGGAAGAGGTATAGGAAGTACAGGATGCCCTGATGATGCTATTGACAAGCATGATCAACATGGTCAGATGGTTTTTAAGGTCTTCTGTCTCAGAGAGGGCAACCTTTTAAGATGACTCTTGAAAAAGTAAGTTGGGTTGCATGCTCCATGAGCACACACCATATCCTGCTCTTGCAATGAGAGCATCCCATGATGTTCACTCCTTCAACAATCCTTCTGTTCCTCAAGCACTGAAGAGTCACTAAATTCAAATTCCTTTGAATGCACTGTTGCTGAGGTGAAGGAGCCACATGGATTGTGACCTGCATCATTGCCTGCATTATTCTGTTAATATTTTGAATAGGCAGTAATTGTTCTCAATCAATACTGACACTTTGTGAATGTTCACCAGGTCAATCAAGTCATAGAATCATAGATTTAGAGCTGTGAGGGACCTCTGAGGTCATTGAGACCATCCCTCTTACTATATAGCTGAGGAAGATGTGTTACCTAGAGGTTAAGTGACTTTGCTCATGGTCATACAGCTAGTAGATGTCTAACAAAAGTTTTGAAGTCCAGCATTCCATCCAAGTGGGATGAACTTAGGGATGGTTGTAGGGGAACCACTTCTTAGGTTCTCTAGGGTCTGGGTAGCACCCTGTTCCCAAACCCATTGCATTTCATCAGCTTCTGCCAAACCAGGGCTCCATTTGCCTCTCATGTGTATTCAGCATGTCCATGTCTATCTAGACCAGAGGTGTCAAACTCACAGGCCCACAGGCAGTCCAAAAGACTTGTGCAGAACCAGATTAAAATGTAATTGAAAAATGTTTTAACAAAATAAATAAAAATACATATCCTAGATGATGCTAGTTGTTGGTTTTCTAAGTCAATATGCTATGGGCAGAGATCCCTTTCTGTTGGAGTTTTGACACCATTGAATAACAACACAGCTCTCCCTGCCTTCAGCTATAACCCACCCTACTGCTGGTGGTCTAGCTCCATTCAGGCTGCCATGTCCTCTGTTCCTTCCACCCTTTGTCCTTCTGGTACAGGCCATTCAATTCATCATTCAGTGTATCAGCAGACTTTCTCTGTACATCTGCCTTGGGGTCTGGGTGGTAGGGATGATTTCTCACTTGCCCTCCTTAGCCTATACACCACAGTGTTTTGGAGCCAGTTGAAGGCATTTTTCTTCATTGGAATCCTCTTTCCCATTCTCTGTCTTTTCTTCAAGTCATTCTGATCTCTGCAGCCACTGGTCATGCACAATCTTCTTTCTTTCCCTTCAGGACAAGCACTGACAGATTCTCACCCAGCAAACCGTGGCTCACTTGGGTCAGAGCCTTCATCTCTTCATCTTCATTGTCCAACTCCCAGCTTCCAAAGAAGCTTGTCTATAAATAGCACAAAATCAGGGAGGGTTTCCCCCCTTTATGGTGTTAGGCATTAATGAACTGGACATAGGCTACCTACAGGGTCACTATTCTACCATATTGCTTCTCTAATCTTTGAAAGCATTCCAGTATTGTAGCCTTTGATTCAGACCGAGTATAAAATCAAATTCTGGACCTCGAAGACTTTTCTAAATTAGTCTTGTCCACATTGGTCCTCCGCAAGTGCTACAGAACTGGCTTATCTTACCCAGGGCTCAAATGATTCCTCATCAGGCAAGCATGGGGTTTTCTCAGAGAAGCTTCTTAGCTTGGGGATAGTGAGTCACCAGCACCAGTAAGAATGTAGTCTAATGTCTATCTCTTGCTGCTGTGAGAAGAGGTGTCAGTCTCTTCCCGCTTCCCCAAAGGCATTACAGCCTATCTATAGATAATCCTTCTCTTCCCACAAGGTTTCAGACATTTAAGCAACTTCTTATCCTCAGTGGAAGGTCTAGTGTCAGTTTCTAGGCATTTCCAACAATTCATCTCTCCCGCGATGAATGCATCACTAATTCCACTGATTTGCAGAACATAGGCAGGGCTTTAATGAGTCCTCCACATCTCCCTAAGCTCTTCACAGCATCATATGTGCTGCTTTCAGGGCCTTTGTCCTCAACGTCAGCAGGGCACCCCGAAAATAGAGGCTCCCTGGGAGGCTCCAAGTTCATTGCTTTATGCCAGTGTTTCAAACATGTTGCATCCATTCTGCAGGCCTCTCTGCTTAAATCACACACAGCACTATGATAAATGGGAATCCTTGTCCACACAACTGTCCAGTAGTAACAATCAATGCAACCCAGCAATGGAATGAAATTAGAAACAAAAGCAATAGAAGTAGAGGTGAATGAAATGTAGCTGTTCTATTGAGGAATGGACTATATAGGAACAACAAATTTTTGAACAATCACTGAAGCCTACAAGCAGCAAAAAAGGAAGAACAAAAGAAAAGTTTAAGTTAAACAGGAATGTGGTACAGGAAGGCGTACCAAATAGACTCACAAAAAATTATACTACAAGGTCTAAAGAGGAAAAAAAAAGAGAAAGCTATAATGGAATCCTTTTTATAAATCACAAGGTGGTGCTGTGGGAGTGTACAGTCAGTTGTTTTGCTCTTAGTAGGGAGATATTAAGCACCTGGCACTGTACTGAGATGCACAGAAAGGCAAAAGATGGTCCCTGCCCTCAAGGAGCTCACAGTCTGATGAAGGAGACAACGTGTAAACAAGGTCTAGACAGGACTAACTGAAGATAGTCAACAGAAGGAAGGCACTAGAATGAGGGGGACAGGGAAAGGTTTCCTATAAAAGGCAGGGTTTTATCTGGGGCTTGAAAGCCAGGAGATGTGAGGAGGGAGAGCGTTCCAGGGATGGAGGACAGTCAGAGACCCTGGATCGCAGAGTACATGGAGGTAAGTGAGATATGAGAAGCCTGGAAAGGGAGAGAGGGGGCAGGTTAGGAAGGATTTTGAATTCTAACTAAAGAATTATATTTGATCCTGGAGGTCATTAGAGTTTATCAAATGGGGGTGAGGGGATGACACAGTCAGATTTGTTTTTTAGGAAGATCACTTTGGTGGATAAGTAGAGGCTGGAATGGAGTGGGGAGACCAGCAGGCTATTGCAATATCCCAGGTGTGAGATGGGGATCTGCCCACAGGGTGGTGGCAGTGTCAGAAAAGAGTAGGGGACACATACCAGAGATGTTACTAAATTAAAATCCATGGGCCTTGGCAACAGATTAGACTTGGAGGGAATGGAGGAAGGTGAAACAGAAAGTGAGCATGGAATCGAGGTTTCGAGTGTGGGTGACTAGGAGGATGGTGGTAGCCCTGACTACAGAGAAGTCGGGAGGAGAGGACAGTTTGAGGAGAAAGTCCTCTAAAGTTGTTAGAACCTAGGTATATGGTGGCCATTGATGTCTCTCAGCACTCTGCCCTCATATATCTCCTAGGATTTTAATACATCTGTCAAGGAGTAAAATGTATTCAGTCTCTTGGCTTATGCCCTTATACCCATGGGTCACTCTTCTTTCTTCATAGTGTAGTGGTGATAGTCAGCTTTGAAGGGTCATTAACTTAGTAAACCATTTAATTGAATTAGGAAAAAAGAATAACAAAAACAGAGGCATTACTCATATGGAATGTAGTTTAAACATTCCATTTGATCACAGGTCCAGCTGTTAGCCAGACAGGAAATCCCCATTCAATTAGGCATGTGTTTTCTTTCCAGTCAAAATCTGGGATCCAGGACTATCAGAATCTACATCTGGCCTAAACATCCCAGGTCCAGGTGAAGCACAAAGTGTAGAGAGACATAGTCTTAACCCAGTTTGAGTGTGTTGACTTGAAGTTCATGAGACTCCTTTCATTCTTGCTGAGGTTGGTTTGGTTCACTCACCTCCAAACTGTACCAACTCAAGTACAGAAGAAGCTACTTGCATTCTGTCCTTGATTCCAGGAGATAGGTTGTGCCTGTGGGAGCACCTCTTGTGTCCAGATCTTTCAGTTTTCAGTCTCTTTCACCCTGAAAACCATAGGCTCAAACACTTATCTATCTTGAAGCCCCCCTCCCATTAGGGAAGATAGACACTTAATGGTTCCTAAGGCCAGTGGAGGCCCAGAAACTGGACATGAGAAACAGCCTGCCTATTGCTCTCTTCAAAATTCTGCATGGGGTGCAATGCCTACTATCACCATCTCCTCTTGCTCTTCCCTCAAGGAACTAAAATCTCTAGAGACAAATAGGGCAAATTAGGCTACATGAAGAAGGTAATAGACTTTCTAAGACCTAAAATGCCTTCATTTACGTTAAGAAGATAAGCTCTTGTAAGAAAATCTAGAAATTGGAGGGGAAAGAATGCTCAACTGAGATAGAAATAGAAGTGATATTGTTGCTGGTGTAGATTCTAGACCACTTGGACAGAAGGGGAAAGAGTTAAATACGAAGAACTGATCCTAAACTTGGAATGGAGGCACAATGTAGCAGTGATTATATGTGTGTGTGTAGATCTAATATATATATAAATGTGTATGCATGTACATATATTATGTGTAAATGTATATATGGGTTTATAGTATGTACATACATACATACTATACATACACACGCAAAGTAATGATGAGGACTTTATGTCAACTCTCTGGTCATCTAATGAAACTTCTTCTATGCCAAAAATATGGTATCTGATGAATTCTTGACTTGCCTTAATGAAAACTTAATTCTTCAAATAAAGGTGCCAGTAGATGATAAGAACAACAAAAAGAGCACTTTAAGCTATTGGGATAAAGAAGGACTAAGAAGATATGTGATAGTTACTTAGGGTAGGTAGGATCATGATAAAGGACAAGAGGAAGAAGGCAGAACTTGTCAAACCTTATTCTACTTCTGCTTTCCCTGTCGAGGAGAATTATCTTCAGTCTGGGAAAGCTGGAACAAAAATGGTTAAGAAAGAATTGGTTTAACTATTGTACAATGTGAAAGTATTTGCAGATCCTATACATGATTGCACGCCACCATGGGGGGGGGAGAAGGGAGGGGAGAAAATCTGAAACTCAAGCGATTGTGGAACTGAATCTTGTAAATTAAAAGTAAATAAGTAAATAAATAAAAAAAAATAAAAATTAAAAAAAAAAGAAAGAATTGGTTTCAGAGGACAGAACCAGATGCAATGGGTAGAAGTTGAAGAAAGGCAAATTTAAATTTGATAGGATACAAAAATTTCAAAACAGGTAGAGTGCATTAGATTGTAAGCTTCTTGACGTCAGGTACCATCTTTTGTCTTTTTTTTGTGTCCCTAGCACCAAACACAGTGCCTGACACATAATAGGGGCCTGATAAATGTTTATTGATTGATTTAAGTTATCCAGAAGTAGAACAGGCTACACTCAGGGGCTTCAAGCAAAGGTGAGGTGATTACTTGTGGTGGAGATTCTCATTCAGCCATGGTATGGCTACGTGACCTCTGAGGTCTCCAGCTCTGAAATTAGGATTGAACTAGGATTCTGATTTTGTGAAGTAAAACCCAAAATAAGTCATGTGATGAGAAGAGAGTGCTTCCATGCTCTCAAGTACCCTCGGATCACTTGGATTAACCTGTATTCCAGGATACTGAAAGGACCAGTTGCTGAGTTTTCTTTGTCAAATTGTGGAAAATAGTAAAGGTGGTGCAATAATGAAGAGAGCAGATCTCTAAAGTCTCTAGGTGGAAAGAGAGCTCTGGGCAGGTGGTGCAATGGATAGAGCTCTAGGCCTTGAATCAGGAAGACCTGAGTTCAAATCCAACCTCAGATGATAGTTATTTGACACTCTTCCCTCCCTCACAGGGTTATTGTGAGGATCTAATGATCTAATAAATCCTCACTTTGTAAATCAGAGTGCTTTGTACATAGTAGGCGCTTAATCAGTGCTTTTCCCCTTTCTTCCATGCCCTACCCCAGTTCCTCAAGTTAACTTGGATGGAGTCTTCCAAAGATATTCCATTAAGTTTGACTTCAATTCGTGGCAAATTTTGTGATCCTCTAGAAAGGAAGGAATGTTCTTTAAGAGCCAGACTGGCTTCGTCATGAACAGCTCATGCCAAACCAACTTCAGGAGAATGACATAGACTTTGGATGTATGCATTTCAGCACAGCATTTGATAAACCCTCTTCTGATATCCTTGTGGAGAAGATGAAGAGATGTAGAATATTGGAATCGTGCTGACTCAATGTCAATATTTGTGGGTGGGAGGGGTCCTCTAGTGAAGTACATCAGGGATCAGTCTTTGTATGCTTACTGTCTCAACCCTTTTATCAGTAATTTGGATGAGAGCATAAATGGCATGCTTTTCAGATAGGCAGATGACACAAGGCTGGGAAGAATAATGTATTGGATGGCAGGTTCAGAAAAAAGTCTTTAGAGGCTAGAAAGAATGATGGGCCAAACCTGAATTTATCCCTACAAAATTTAATATTATCAAAGGCCTGCACTTGAGGTAAAAAAGTCAGTCATACAAGCACAAAGTGAGGGAGCAAATCAGTAGCTTCTCTATAGAAAATCTGGAAGTATAAGTAGCCTGCAGACTCAGTATGGAGGCCATGGTGCAACAAAGCTAATGAATAAAGTCTCCAAGATGAGAAAGAGCTTAGTCCTACTCTTATCTGCCTGGGTCAGCTACATTAGGAGTATTTTGGGCAGCTAGGTGGTTCAGTGAATAGAGCACTGGCCCTGGAGTCAGGAGGACCTGAGTTCAAATCCGACATCAGACATTTAACACAAAAACTAGTCGTGTGACCTTGGGCAATCTCTTGTTACAACTCTTAACCCCACTTGCCTTCCAAAAAGCAAAAAAAATATTTAAAAAAAAAAGGAGTATTTCATTCATTTCTGGGTGTTGAACATTTAAGAATGAAGAAAAACTGGGCTATTTCTGGACAGGGGTCTATGAACTATGTACAGGATGGCTACCTGTATATTTTTGTTTTGTTTTCCATTTAATTTTTATTTTTCTTCTCAATTAGATGTAAACAAAATTTTTAATGTTTGTTTCTTTTTTAAGTTTTGAGTTCCATATTCTTTTCCTCCTTCCCATCCCCCCTCCTTGAGAAATCAAACAATTTGATATAGATTTTGCCTGTATGTCTTTGTATATCTCTTCAAATTAAGTATGATTTTTCCATTTTAATTTTTAAAAATTTGATAATTTTTTTAATTTTTAAAATTCAATAAAACTTTATTTTAAAATGTGAAAACAATTCTTAACTTGTGGGCCTCTACTGTGGCTTGTGAGATTT
Source organism: Pseudochirops corinnae (assembly GCA_028646515.1). Classification (NCBI taxonomy): domain Eukaryota; kingdom Metazoa; phylum Chordata; class Mammalia; order Diprotodontia; family Pseudocheiridae; genus Pseudochirops; species Pseudochirops corinnae. The sequence continues at coordinate 153,697 of JAQQSV010000298.1, read as the reverse complement.
GAACTTTGGCCTATAGTTTACCATCATCTAGTCTAGAGGAAGGTAAGGATGGTGAGGGGCCCAGAGACCATGCCTTAGGAAGGCTAGTTGAAAGAACTGGAGATGTTTCCCCTGGAAGAGACTTATAGGGCATATATTGTGTGTCTTCAAATTTGTGAGGGCTATTAATATGGAAGAAAGATCAAAGTTGTTCTGTTTAAGGGAAGAACTAAGATCATTTGGTGGAAGTTTTAGCAAGAGAGGATTTTTAAATGCATACAAGAAAAAGCTTCCTAACCACTGGAACCAGCCAAAGTGGAATGGACAGTGTCAGTGGGTAGTGACTTCGCCATGAAGGAAAGACTTCAATTAGAGGCTAGATGACCAGTTGACAAGGATGTTGTAAAAAGACTTCCCCACCCAGGGCTATATTGGAGATAACCTTTGGAGATTCATTCTGACTCTGAGACTCTATGAGTCTGTATTCCTCGCTTGGTACCTGATTCTGTCTTAAACAGAACCAGTACCAGATACTGGGCAGCTTGATAGCGTAGTGGATAAAGTGCTGGATCTTTGAGTCAGCAAGACCTGAATTCAAATCCTGCTTCAGACTGTGACTAGCTGTGTGACATGAGGCACACTTCTCTCAGCTCCAAGGTCCTCATCTCTGTAAAAAGGGGATAATGATAGTACCTGCCTCACAGGTTTGTTATGAGGGTCATCAGATAGTATGTGTGAAATGCTTTGCAAACTTTTGAGCACTATTTAAATGTTAGCTATTATTATTATTATTTATTATTATTATTATTATTATTATTATTATTATTATTATAGCTTTGGTGACTTCTCAGTACTGACATGCTCTTTCTGTCCCCTCTGAGCCTAGCTCACTACCTGTGTTGTCCCTCTTTTTAGGATAAAGTCTTTTTGTCCTTTGGATCCCAGACCTGCTTGCCCTCATTCTCCATTTCACCTTTAGACACCTCTAGACACATCTCCCTCGTAGAATAAAACTACTTCCTGTTGATCCCCAGGCTCACTACTTTGCCTAAGTTTAAAACAGCCCTTGCCTTACAGCTGCATCCTTGCTTTGAAATGGATAAAAAATATTCAGCCAGAGTTGTAACAACAGATTGACTCCATCTATTGAATGGCCAAACCTTCTTTCTACTTAATGAAACCTCAGACCCCTTGGGATTAGGATTGTTATTGAAGAAATAATCCCTTTTTGAATTGATGTGCAGGTAACTACTGATAAAATCTATCTATCTCAATGCAGAAATTACAGAGGTAAAAACCTAATTTTTGTTATGTTTAAGCATAGGTTTAGATCTCAGACCCCCCAAATAAACCAATAAACCTGAACAAAAATTAAGATTCTAACGAGACCTCTTATAGACAAAATTATATCATAACAACAGAAATAATTATATATACGTATTTATATTTTTATATATATTGCAGTCTTGTACATTCTACTTAGGCTGTTAAAGACTGACTCATAATCCCATGCTTCCTTCAATGTCATAAAAGTTAAACAAATTTAGTTGAGTAGTCACAATCTCGTACACCCCCTAAGGAAACATATCTAGTTAAATAGACTGTATAGGTAAACTAAGTCAGGTTACAGATTAAACTCTGTTTGCAAAATCCTATACTTAAAAACCTACGAGGCTATATTGTGAAGTACTCATGATGGACTAACTGAGAGAAAGGGATTGCCATGTCACAAAGACTTGACGTCAGGGTAATTCTTCCCCAATAAAATAATTTGGGGAGGTTTTAAAGACGTACTCCCTTTTGTCTCTCATTCGGTTTATCTCAAGAATGTCAAATGTCTTTCCTCAATAGTATTATTCCAGAAGTCAGGTTTTGATCAGGTGAGGTTAATATTAACAGAAGACAGGCTTTTAGTTCATCAGAAGTTATAAGAGGAATGGCCTTGAGTGCCAAATAATAAAAATTAGTCACAGGAAATAAAAAATTAAAAAATTCCCATTACAGGCTGTTGTCAGCAGCTGTCGCATCTTGGAATTTCCTCAAGCTATAGTTTCATTGTCTTTCCCCTACCCTGCAGATCTAGTCATTAGGGAAAGGCTGAAGACATTGCAAAGACTGTCTGTGACCTTTCCCAGAGTTAATTAACCTTCAGCTATTGAAGTATTTGTCTGGTTTTATTCAAGGATTTTTAACCTTTCTTTCCTTTCTCTACTCCCTTCTCTCCTTTCCCATTATTTGTTGGGCCTTACTTTTTTCTTTCAAAGATGATTAAATCAAAGGATTACTTGGAATTTCCAAACTCACCCATTCTGGTCAGATTTTACAATCCGACAATTTTCCTCTGTCTGCTTGTACCAATGCCTACCTTGCTTTATCCCTGAACATCTCCCCTGTATACCATTTCACTGACTGCCTGAGTCTTCTGTATGGCTTTTTGCCATCAGCTTCATCTTCAGTCCACATTATTACCATGCTCTAAACCTTTCTTTACTTTAGGCAGTGTGGTGGAAAAAGCTTTGGACCTAGAGACAGGAGAGTTGGGTTTAATTAACCAATCAATCAACAGGCATTTTATCAAGTACTTGTTACATGCCAGGTACTGCGCTCAGTATTAGAGATAGAAGTGCAAAGCCAAGTGTGGTGATGCACACTTGTACTTCCCACCATTACAGGGAGGCTGAGGCTGCTCCATCTCTTGAGCTCAGGAGTTCTAAACTGCAGGGGGCTCTGCTGAGGGGGTGTCAGAATGGACGTTCATATAATTAGACCCTAGGAGGGGCAGGCAATTGGGCCAGGTCAGAAATGGAGCAAGTCAAATTCCTGTGTCCATTAATAGTGGGGTCAAGCTCATGAGTCATCCCTGAATTTTCAGCCTGGGTCAGATAGGAAGACAGTCTATAAAAATGAACAAATAAAATTCTAAATTTAAAAAATTTTTAAACAAGTAAAGGAATGAAACAATCTCTAGTTACAAGGAGTTTAAATTCTAATGGGAAGTATATATATCACTATTGTGTCCCAGATGTGTAACTGGATAAATCCCTTAGCAATTTGTTTCTTCTTTTGTAAAGGGAATGATAATATTTGCACTCTCTAGCTCCCGAGCTTTAAAATGCCATCTCAATGTGAGCTACTGTTATCATTATCATTATTGTAATTTTAAAGACCGTGCTTATGATTTTACTGGGGTAGGAAACTCCCTCTGTCAAAGCAGATCTGCCCTTGCTTTGTGACTTAGATCCTTAGAGAGCTGTCAGGGTACACTGAGAGGTCAGGTGATTTGTCCAAGGTCACACAACCCCTATGTGTCAGAGGCATTTGAATCCCTGACACCATGCTGCTATGTTTTGGCTGTCTTCTAAACTGTATTCCTCACATATGTGGCTTATGAGAGATGTTGACTTCTGAGGGCTCCTACTTTAGTATTGGTGGGATAAAGTCTTTATTAATGCTGTGCTTTCCTCCAAATATCTGAATTAGATGTAGGCAGCTAGTGGCACGGTGCAGAGCTACCCTGTCCAAGTTCCTTAATCTGTCTTAGCCTAGTTTCTCTTCTATCAAACTGGGCTGATAAGAGCACCTACCTCTCAGTGGTTGTGAGGATCAAAGGTCATATGTAAAGCTCTTTGCAAACTTTAAGGCAATGTATACATGCTAGCCATTCTTATGAAGAACACACTCTGCTCACTAGAAGCTTACACTCTGAGCTAACAGAGCATGACTAAATTCAGACTTCTCTAATGCACTGGGCTCATGCACCAAAGGGAGACTGTTTGTTCTTTGGCACAGACCTGTTCACATCCCAGGCAGAACTTCTGTACTGGATGTTTTCTTTGAAATCCTATTGCAGGGGTCTTAGGAAGCTTCCCCTCCCTTCCTGAACTCCTGGAGGATTTCTTGCTTTTTCCAGCACTTAGCACAGTGCTAAACACATAGTAGCCACTTAATAAATGTTCATTGATTGATTGAGGGATTGCCTGATCAAGGGGAAGGTCACACTGAAGCTGGTTCTTTTTTTTTTTTTTGGAGTGGGGGAGGCAGGGCAATTGGGTTAAGTGACTTGCCCAGTGTGACTACACAGCCAATAGGTGTTAAGTGTCTGAATTCGGATTTGAACTCAGGTCCTCCCGACTCCAGGGCCAGTGCTCTATTTACTGCGCCACCTAGCCGTCCCTTTCTTTTTTCTTTCATTAATTTTCTAAAAATTCGTTTTTTAACTTAAATGCAAAAAGGCAAGAGAAATAATTTCCATGTGCACAGCACAACATAAAAAGAGGATTCAATATAAAACCATGAATTTCCATTTCACACTATATACTTTTTTTTAGGAAAATTATATAATAAATATTACACATCATTCTCAAAGCTACCCTGCTTTTCTCTGCTTCCTTCTAAGTTTTCTTTTGTTCTCTGCTGTACACCTTTTTTTTCTCCCTCCCTTCCCACCCTGGCCTGGAGAAGCCTGCCATTAGGCATGTGTGTGTGTGTGTGTGTGTGTGTGTGTGTGTGTGTGCGTGCACGCACACACATATACATATATACACGTATGTATGTAAAACCATACTATACATACTTCTGTTTATCAGTTCTTTCTCTGGAAGTGTATAGCATCTTCCTTCATAGGTTCTTTCTAGTTGATTTGAATATTTAAAATACTCAAAATGACTTAACCCTTCAAAGTTGTTCTTAGAACAATATTGCTGTTACTGTGTGCCATGTTCTTGATTCTGCTCATTTCACTCTTCATTATTTCATGTAAGTCTTTCCACGTTTTTCTAAAATCACCCAAAGCTAGTGCTTTTTAGTAGACCCTAAGGGCCTCCTAGTAGGTTCTGCTTTTCCTAATATGAGCTCCTTGGCTGGTCCTGGTGCCACTGGGGCAGATGCTGATATTCCTTGTCTCTGACCCTATGGACATGGGCATCCCTGAGGCTCTTTGTTAACCAGTGGGCTGCTGTCAAGTAAGTAGGAGATGCTGGAGGAGACTTAGGATGCTCACAGGAGGACCAGGAGCAGAGCTACTTCGTAAGGGCCTGACTCTAATCCCTTAGTGCCCAGTGCCCCATGAGGGAGCAATGGTGACAGCAGCCTTTAGAGAAGTCAGTGGGTTCTCACCTACATAGACACTTGCTGCTTCCTAGGGTGCTCTCTGCCCTCTCTTGGGTGTGAAAGGGCCCTTGATTTCAGAAACCCTTACAGGTTGAGAAAAGGAACAAAGTGTGCTCAAGCAGAAGGTCAGGGGGTGTGAGAATCAAGAGGGTTGAAGAAATCAGTGGTGCCAGTGGATGCTGTGTTTGGGGCCAGGGGACGATTACTTACAGGAAAGGAGCAGCTAAATGTCTGAGCTTATAACTCCAGGCAAATCATTTAACCCTGTTTTCCTCAATTTTCTCATCTGTAAAATGAGCTGGAAAAGAAAATGGCAGACCACTCCAGTATCTGCCCAAAAAAAGCCCAAGAACAGGGGTCTCAAAGAGTCAGACATGCCTGAAGTGACTGAAGAACAATTTTCTGAGGCCAGACTTAAACTTGGGGCTTCCCGATTCCAGGACCAGCCCTGTATCCACCTAACAGCCTCTAGAGATTGGCATGTCTACCTAGTGAATATATGTGAAAGTATAAGTACATATGCATATGTATGGTAAGGGGCTGTGGTTTTATGTATGTGAGGACACATGTGTGCTCTGTACTTGTGATTGTGCATGTTTGCATGTATGTCTGGATAAATGTGGGAATCAGTGTATGTGTGGTACCTGCACATGTGTGTGCATGAGTGATATGGCTGTGATTGTACAAGTGTGCAAGGGTATACATGTGTGCTGCATCTGGGTATGCTGGGGGGTGTCCGTATGCATATTATGTCTATGAGGGCATATAAGTATAGTATGCCCAAGAACGTGCATTGGCATGGGAAAGTGTGCTGTTGACCAACCTGGCCAGTGATGCTCTGTCCCAGAATTTAGGATCTGGTGGTTTGGGTCTTAGTGCTCAAGACTGTGATCGAAAGGTTGGGCCATCCATCTTGTGTCTCGTCTTCCATGTGCCTCACAGGAGGCGAGCCCAGAAAGAGGACCAGGGATCTTGGAAAGCGTGCACACATCAGATAACTAGTCTTAGCAATACTGAGCAGGTCTTGAGGCTGAGCTGAGGCTGGTCAGACGGGTCAGTGAAAGAAGCAAAGTAGAACAGGTGTTAGGACCATAGGATCATAGATGTAAGTGAGAAAGGAACTGAGAGACTGCTGAGTCCAACCTTATTTTATAGATGAAGAAACTGAGTCACTTAACCCAAATTGCCTTCCTCACTCCAAAAGAAGTGGAGGGGGGGTGAAGGTGAGGCCTAGGGAGCCTACGGCTTGCTCAAGATTGCACTAGGAGTAAATAAGTAACCAGTTGATATTCAAACCCAGATCTTCCTTCTCCACACTCAGGGGTCCTTTCTCTAATGGAGGCTGCCTCAGCACCACAAAGCCCAGAGAAGACATGGTGGGGAGTCTGCTGAGGTCCAGCTGTTTGCTGGGGTTACCTGCAGCCTTTGATCCAAAGCAAGCCTAGATGGACAGCTCCATTCTCCCATCACAGGAGACTGACTGACTCCTCTGAATTTCAAGGGACCTCACTTTTCATTAGTTAAGATCACCTGCTGCCTGTGTTAGAGAAAAGGAGCTACATTCTTAGGCCAGGTTAGGGTTGGAGAGGAGTCTGAGCAGGACTGGGACAATGGACTTTGCTCCTGGGGGGAAAAACATGAAGAAAATTTGGTCTAGACTTGAGCACAAGCCTTGTAAGTTAGACATTTGACAACATTGGTTGGGAGAGAGAGAGAGAGAGAGAGAGAGAGAGAGAGTGTGTGTGTGCTGGGGGGAGGAGGAGGGTACTAAATGAATGTATTTAATGGTAACATGTCAATACCTAGCAGGGCAGCTAGGTGGCACCATAGTGCACAGAGCTCCTGACCTGGAATCAGAAAGACTCATCTTCATGAGTTCAAATGAAGCCTCAGACACATACCAGCTGTGTGACCCTAACCAAGTCACTTCACTCTGTTTGCCTCAGTTTCCTCATCTGTAAAATGAGCTGGAGAAGGAAATGGCAAACCTCTCCTGTATCTTTGCCAAGAAAACCCCAAATGGGATTTTGAAGATTCAGACACAACTGAAACGAAAGCACCTGAGTATCCTTCCCAATATGTAGGCCCCTAGAAAACTATCTGAGGTTTGAGGTACTTTGTGGGTTAGCATACATTAAACCAATCAATCAGTAAACATTTCTTAAAAGCCTGCTGTGTGCTAGGAACTATGAAAACTGTAACCCATGAGTTCCCCTTACAACCAGAGGACACATTAGTTCAAGATAAAAAAAAATGTAAAAAGCAAAGCAAAATAAATAAGATAAAATCAAATCTCTTCCATTCACATAGGGCAGTGGTTCTCAACCTTCCTAATGCAGCGACCCTTTAATACTTGTATGTGAGCGTATCTGCACATGGGCAGACCCACCTGGAGACGGATAGAGGAGCCGTGTCTCAGTTCCTAAGACCATCGGAAATATGTGTTTTCCGATGGTCTTAGGCAACCCCTGAGACCCCTGTGAAAGGGTCGTTCGACCCCCAAAGGGGTTGCAACCCACAGGTTGAGAGCCTCTGACATAGGAGAAGATAGTTCCAAAGGTTTTCAGTTCACTGCTTTGGGAACACAGGTAGGGAATATGCTACCAAGAACAAGTAGCAAAGGAAAAGGGGGCACATAGTAGCCATCAAAGTGCAGACACATTCACTACCCACAAACCTAGCAAGAGGGGAGACATATGCATATCTGAGGGGGTGGGACCAACTCTGTGTTCTGCGTTCTTGCCAGCAACAAAATCACTCTTCTGCCTGCGTAATACACTCAGCCTCCACTACCTTCTTTCTAGAGTAGTTCATCATGGCATGGAAGGAACACTTGAAGACCAGGCTGGCTGAGCAGAGGCTCTCATAAATCTTGCCAAATTGACAAGGCTTCAGATATGGACCTGGTGACAGACAGTGTGTCTGTCATCTGAAAAACAACAAAGCTAAGTTCGTAGAGTCTCTAGTAGACTGGCAAAAGTACAGTGAACTTTACAACCACAGTAATTCCTGAATATTATCCACCAGGTCAGGAGGTTCCCAAACTTTTCTAGTCTATGTACCCATTAACTTTCAGTAAACATTCCCATACTACCTCCTATTTTGTATGAAAAGGAAGAAATACTTGAGTTTATTGAGTATATGCACAGCGGAAATAAAACAGAGATTGAGAATAGAACTGAAAATTCTGATTTACAGAGAGAGGTTGTTACAAACAAAACAAAGGCCTTTTGGAATATTCAACATGGTAATAGTGATGATATTCACCAAATATTCCCCTTACTGCTATAAACTTTGGTAACCCCTTGTTATGAGAGAAATATTTCCTTTCTGAGTTCATTTGGTAGGTAACTGCTACCAAATAAATTTACTGCAATGCAGAAATTGTGGAGATAAAAACCTAGGTTTCATTATTATGCTCAGCCATAGGTTCAGGCTTCAGACAAAACCCAAACAACCATTAGTATTCTTATAAGCCCTCTTATAAGCAAAATTACATCAGTGACAGAGAAATAATTCCTTCACATATTTCAGTCTTGTACATTCCCCTTAGGCCATAAAAGTTAACTGACTTCCTTCAATGGCAAAAAAGCTGATCAAACTTGAGCAAACAAAGTCCATAATCTCATACTTCCCCTAAGGAAACAAACTTCATCAAACGCTATAGGTAAACTAAGTCAAGTTACAGATTAAACTACAGTTAGAGGGTTCACAAATAGTATAATTGAGGAGGAAGATTTACATGTTACCAAGAAATCAGGGACTGTTGAAGTTCTTCCTCTAGCTTCTTATCTAAGGAATGTTTAAGACTTTTAAGTAAATTTTCTCATCCCATTGGATAGGTTTTGGTCAAGTGTGGTTAATATTAATAGAAGAAAGGTTTTCAGTTAAACAGAAGTTGCAGGAGGAATAAAAGGAAATTAAAAACCAGTAATTCCTATTACACCCTCTACTAGATCATAAAGGTTTGGTGATATGTTCAGAGGGAGGGAGTTTCTTAACTTTATAATTTTAGTAAGGTATAGCACAGTGGTTCTCAACCTTCCTAATGCCCGTGACCCTTTAATACTTGAATGTAGGCGTATCTGCATGTGGGCAGACCCACCTGGATAGAAGAGTGGTGTCTGGGTTCCTAAGACCATTGGAAATAGGTATTTTCCAATGATCTTAGGCAACCCCTGTGACCCCTGTGAAAGGGTCGTTTGACCCCCAAAGGGTCATGACCCACAGGTTGAAAACTGCTGGTATAGCAGGAAAAGTGCTCGCTTGAGAATCATGGATTTGATCAAGGTCACCTAATCAGTGGTGTGTAGAAAGACTAGAACTAACTCAATCCCCATTGGGTCCCTTTTCCTCTCTGGACCTTAGATTCTTCATTTGTGGTTTTTTCTGAATTATTTTTTTTTCAATCAGCAAAAATCCACCTTCTCTCTTTATTCCCCTCCTTTCCCCAAATTGAGAAAGAAAAACAAATCCTTATTACCAACATGTATAGTCAAGCAAAACAAATGTCTACATTGGTCTCATCTAACAAAAACCTGTCTCATTTTATACGCTAAGTCCTTCAGTTCTCTATTAGGAGGTGGGCAGTATGTGTCATAATAACAGGCAGCTAGGTGACAAAATGGATAGAGCACTGGACCTGGAGTCAAGAAGAACCGAGTTCAAATCTTCCCTCAGATCCTTACTAAATGTACGAACTTGGGCAAGTTGCTTAACCTCAGTTTCCTCATCTGTAAAATGGAAATAATAATAACACCTTCCTCCCAGGGTTGTGAGGACAAAATGAGATCATATCTGTAAAGTGCTTTACAAACCTTAAAGCACTGTGTAATAAATGCTAATCCTCTGGCTCTTCATTTGTAAAATGAAAAGTTTGGAATATTCAGGAATCATTGCAACTCTGACCCTCTGTGAATTCCTTGGGATTTCTTAAGTAGTTTTCTTACAGTGAATTTTTTTTTAATTTATCTATATCAGTGCCAGTGCAGATTGTAGATACTTCCTACTCTCTTTTTCTATGCTATGTTTATCCATTTCTTCCCAAAAATCACATATGGAAGATCCACCCATACTGAATCCATTCCTCTAATTCCTTTAATATCTTGGAGGTCCTCAGCATACCACTTGGGCCATCTCTCTGATAACCCTCTCTCTCAATGCATGACTGGCCTACCTCCTTTTCCAGTGATACACATCACCTTGATGATGTCTTTTACCCCACTTTCATACAAAATTATTGCTGATTATAAACTGACTTTTTCAGCCACCATGTTTGTTTCCATTGCCCTTTGAATGATTTGTCGGTATGATTCTTAGGAGATCATAATGTTTCATGATTTGCATGGTCATAGCAGCAGTGAGATAATGCTGATCTTAAATGGATGGGCTTTGGTGACATTGAGCAGTTATCTTTCTTTTTTAATTTTCTTTGCAGGTATGATATTATTGTATTAATGCTGCCTGAAAACAGCACTGGTGTTTTAGACTGCCATGTTAGACTGTTCCACTGATTTAGAATTAGTTTGTAGTCCACTAAAACTCCCAGTTCTTTTTCTCCCCCCCTCCAAATCTGCCTGTCTCACCCCACTCCCTGCCCCTCCATTGAAAAGAATAAGAAAAATCTTTGTAACATATTCCCACATTGGCCATGTCTGAAAGGCATATGCCATTAAATAGTTTTCGATGGAATTTCATTAAATAAATGTTTTGTCCATCAGCAGGCACTACAGATAAAACAAGTAACCTCAGCTTTCCGGAATCCAATAAGGGAAGGCATGAATTAGTACTTGGATACACACACACACACACACACACATACACACACTCTGTCTCTCTCTCTCTCTCTCTCTCACTCCCCCCAACCTTCTTTCTTCCCCTAGCTGGGTGTTTGCTCCTTCTTGGTTTTGATGGGTGAGCTTGGGAGTTCAGAGAGGTTTTGCTTAGGAGTCCAGTATGGTTAGAGGGAATTGAAGAGTGACCTTTACTTGCTGGCAGGACAAAAGAACAGTAAAGTGCTCTCTGTATCTCAGCAGCTGCAAAGAACTAGGGAAGCAGTTCTCAAAGTATGGTCTGCAAACACTGAAGGTGTGGATACCCTTTCAGAGGATCCACAAAGTCAGAACTATTTTTATAATAATACTAAAATATTTGCCCATTAAGATACTCCTCATGTAAACAAGAAAATAAATAAATTTATTGAGAAAAAATAAAGGGGCTGAACGATATCAATATTTTCATCTATCATTAATATTCATTAAACATTCATAAACATTCATTAAAAAATAAATGAATTGGCCTCCCAGCCAAAAATCTCCAAATTGCAGGCTTGACTATAATACATACCCTCCCCCCACCAAACTCCAGTGGCTCTCTACTATCTAGAGGAACAACAACAACAAAAAAGATACTCCTCTCTTTTCCAACTACATAGCTGCATAAGTCTAGATTTTCTTCATTTACGTCAGCCAAAGCAACATGTCACAAGAGATTGATTAAATGCAAAAGCAGATAGGAGAATCCAGCTGTCTTCTGTTAGCCAGATATTAAAGAGATTTACAAAATGTATGAAACAGTGCCACTCACCTCACTAAATTCTTTTTATTTGGAAAAAAAGCTATTTCTCATTTTAAAAATATTGTGTTCACAGTCAATGGGTTTATTGTTATTTTTAATGATTAATAAATTAATAATGCATCACTTTAAATTTCTAATATGGTAAATATGGATAGATATAAACTACATAAACAAAAGTTCTTTGAGTTCCTCAGTAGTTTTTAGAAGTATGAAAGAGTCCTAAGACCAAAAAGTTTGAGAACCACTGACCTAGAGAAACTCCTTTGCTGGGCTTATTATACAGCAGAGACTTGGGTCTCTGAGCAGACATGTGGGAGCAGTTTTATTAAACAGACGTCTTCTTTGCAGTGGTATTTGTTGTGATGGAATTCTGGAGAATCCCATTTTTTTCATAGGAGACAATTTAGTAAGGAAAATGGGCTGGTGTAGTTTTGAGGCTGTGCCCAGAGAAGATGGTGTGAGAGGGATCTTGGGATTCTGCATTGTCAGCTTCAGACAGTTCCTCATTCAGGGTCTTGACTATGACCTGGGTCTGAGAAGTGAGAGTGACTCAAGCTGTTCATTCAAGACCCATCTTGTCTAAGTTCAGTGGGAATGAGATTCAGATTCATTCCTTAAATTGTATGGTGCTAGAGCACTGAAGACAGAACCTTGCAAGGAGGCTCCATGGGGTCACCCAATGAGGACAAAGCTGCTTGTATTAAAAAGAGGCAGAAGGGTAAAATAAGGGACTAATTCAAGCACAGATTTAGAACTATAGAATATTTGGTATGAAGGGGCTTTGAAACTATCTTGTCCATCATTTTACCGCTAGAGAAACTGACACCCAGAGAGAAAGTCATTTGTCTAGAGTCACACAGTCCAGTGCTTTTCCTTCTGGGTTTGGTGACCTCTCTCCACTGTCCTCTCGTGTTGATTATCTCCAATTTATCCTTTATGTAGCTTGTTTGTACTTCATTGTTTGCATGTTATCTCCTTGTGAACTCTGAGAGGAGGGCGCCCCCACCACTCCTAGTATTTAGTACAGAGCCTAGCAAATGGTAGATGCTTAGTATAAATGCTTGTTGACCAACTTTTCTCCTCCTTCCTTTTCTTTCCTGTTTTGCTTTTCTTAACCCTAACTCTAATTCCCTTTCTTCCCTCTTTACCTGTTCTGGGGGTCTGCCAACCACACCCACTGACACTGTTCAGCCCCTTCAGTTCACAGTGCCTCAGGGTCCTGGATTTGAAAGTCCTGGGAAAGCAGAGCATCATAAACAGGAAGCTGGAAGGGAAGTTAGGGAGTCTAGTTTAGTCTGCTTCCTTCATTTTACATATAAGTAAAACTGATCATTTAAGTACCAGTGCCAGGTCCCTTGGACTCCAAATCCAGCACTGATTACATTCTTGTCCTTGCAGACCAGAACCAGGTCGACATACCCTCTCATTTCCTATTGGCCAAACCTGGGATCTAGCCAGGGCCCCTGCTATAGAATCTAGTGGAGCATTCAGAGGGAATTCTGAGCAGAGCAGGGAGTCAGGTGGCAGGCCTCAGTGAGCAAGAATTCTATCCATGTAGGACCTGGTGAGGAAAAGAAGGATGGGTGGTCATGGGCCGTGTACCTGGAGGAGCAGAAGGCCATCGCTGCACCGCTGGATCTCTTCCATGATGTGAGTTCTGGAATTTCCATGTGGGAGCTCCTACCTGACTTCCTACTTCAGAACTCAGGAACCTGGGGAGGCCCACTGAGGCCTAGTCTCTGACATTATTGATGTGCTTGATGGAGGAGACAGAGAAGGTCAGAGCTGGAGAGGAGAGGCTGGAAGGGCAAGGAGCCCCAGGTATTGGCCAGCTCCCTGACCTGCCTGTGGGCTTCCATCCCTTAATTTCTGTGCTCTCCTACCTTGCTCCCCGGTGTCTATTTCTCAATCCATGAATATATTTGGTGAAGAATAAGGTAGGTAACAGATGTCACCCATGTGCTAGCTCTTCACCCTGCCAAAGTTCAGTGACCTCAGTCTTGTTCCTAAGCAGCCAGCGCTCGCTCACACTCTTTCTCTCTCTCTCTCTCTCCTCTCTCTCCCTCCCACCCCTCTTTCCCTGTCTGTCTCTCTCTGCCTCTGTCTGTCTCTGTCTCTTTGCCTCTCTCTGTCTCTTTCTCTCTCTGTCTGTCTCCTGGTTTTTCACAGAAGCATCATTCCCTGTAGGTCTTTTCTCTCCCTCCCCCAACAGTACTTAGATAGCCCATGGAGTTGGGTCTCCTCGACCCTCCCCTCCCCAAGACCCTTACACTGGATCAGGGCTGTGCCTGCTCCTCCTTTTTATCTTGCAGTGCCAGGCTTTCCCTCAGAACAAGAATGGCTTCAAACTGGGCATGAAGCTGGAAGGAATTGACCCTCAGCACCCATCCATGTATTTCATCCTGACAGTGGTGGAGGTGAGTTGTGTGCAGTGTGCCACTAGTGGGGAGGAAGGCTCAGGAGCAGCCTTGGGTCCTCAGCAGAGCTTGGCACCAAACAGTGAAGCTTTATAGGCCATATTGTATGTATAAGTCTTGCTGCAGGTTTACAAAAAAGAGTGATGTCCTTTGGATCTCCAGCTTATCTGGGAAGACTTCACTGAGGAATAGGATTTGGGAAGGTACAAAGATAAAGAGGAAATAGACCTTAGGGGCAAAAGTACTGCAGCTGGAATGCAAACGGTATGTTTAGAGGACAGTTGCATAAATTGGTTTGTTCAAAGTTCAGGGTTCCTGTAGGACAGCCACAAGTGAGAAGGAAAGGTTGGGGCTGCATCACAGAGGGCTCTGAATGCCATTATCATCACCAGACTGGGCAGGACTTGGACACAAGTCAAGAAGTGAGAGCCAGAAGCAGTGGAGAGTGCCTTACAGAGGGAAGGGGCTTTTCAGCTTGGCAGGATTATCTGAACCCCAAAGGCTACATCTGCCTCCTTCATGGAAGACACAGATAATCTCTGAACTGAGGCCCCAGAAGTCCTAAGTGAAGAGGCCCTTCAGTGTCTGCCTTTTACCTCTCCAGACCCACAGCCTTTGTTTAGGTCTTACCAGAGTACCCCTTCTTATAAGTGTGCACTCGTCTTGTCTCCCTCCCATAGAATGCCAGTCAACAGGCATTTATTGGATGGCTCCTGTGCCAAGTACTATGCTCGGTGCTGGGGATACAAAGGAAAGCAAAAGATTGTCACTGCCCTCAAGGAACTCACAGTCTAACGGGGAGATAAAATGTAAACCACCACATCCAGAAGATATGCAGTGTAAATGGAGGACAACAGGGAAGGCTCTAGCAGTGGAGAATACTGGGAAAGGCTTTTTGTAAAAAGTGGCCTTTGTGCTGAGAATGGGAGCTCTCTGAGGGCAGAGACTGGTTCTCATTTGTCTTGGTGCCCTCTGTCTGGCTCAGAATCTGGTGTGTAGTGGGCACATGTATTTTGACTGTCAAAAATAAATAAATTAAGTGATGGCCAGTGACAGAGCAAACAAGTAACCAAATAAGGAAGCTGAGGCCTAGGGAGTTTTAGTGACTTACCCGAGGTTACAGAGGCTGTAAGTATCTGAGGTGAGATTTAAACCCAGGCCCTGTGACTCCAGCATCAGTGTTCTTTTCAGTATAGTCAGTGATGGGTTTCATGGTTGTTGAGGAATATAGTGGTGTGGGGTAGAGGGAGGAGTCAAGAAAAAGACCAGGTTCTAGTGAGAGATGAATATGCTGCACTCATTTGGGGACATGCTAAACTTGAGGTGCCAAATGGGTGTCCAGGAGAAGGTATCCTTGGCCCATGGGAGCTGCTGGGGCTGACCTGGAACTTAGGGGAGAATGATCAAGGATGGAGATTTAAAGTTGAAAGTCATCCCTGTAAAGGTAACCCTGGGAGGAGGTGATTCCACCAAGGGAGAGAATTTAGAGTGAGATTGAAAACAGAGGACCAGGGTGAAGTTCCCCAGGTTCCTCTTGTTGCCATTTCCCTACATCCCAGGCATAATCTAAACTCTATGCCTGTGTCTTTGCATCCTCCTGTACCTAGCACAGTGCTTGGAACGTAGTAGGTGCCTAATAAATGCTTATTGAATGAATGAATGAATGAGAGGAAAGGAGAACATGAAGGTGAAAAGGTATAGGAATTGGGGAGGAGAGGGACAGGAGAGAAGTCAAGGTTAGGCTGTTGGCCCCTGGCTCAGCCCCTGGCCTAATACTAGATTTTCTTTCCTGTGAGCTCTTATGTCTCCCCTCCTGCTAGGTTTGTGGGTACCGGATGCGTCTGCACTTTGATGGCTACTCTGAGTGCCATGACTTCTGGCTCAATGCAGATTCCCCCAACATCCACCCCGCTGGCTGGTTTGAGAAGACTGGACATAGGCTACAGCCCCCCAAAGGTAAGGCTTGGCCGAGGCTGGCTCCAGACCAGGACGGGCTGGTGAATGTGTCTGCCCTATCCCTCCACTCCGTCCTTAGCCCACTACTTCTCTCACTACCCACTCCCTGCATGGCCACCGAGTCCTGGAGGAAGGGGGAGGGCTTGGTATTCCTTGGCAGGAAAGAGGCTCCTGAACTTCTCCTGGGGCTGGAGGTAAGTGCCCTACTTGACTGCTGGGGTCTGTCCCTTTCATGCTCCCCTGTCCCCCAAGGACCAAGCCATGCCCCAGCTTCCATACCCTGCTCTGTTTGTTCCCCCTGAGGGGACTAGGTTACAAGGAGGAGGAGTTCAGTTGGAGCAACTACCTCCGGAGCACCAAGGCCCAGGCTGCCCCCAAGCACCTGTTTTCCAGCCACAGCAATGTAAGTGACTAAGTCCCCATCTCCCACCGCCATGCCAGGAGAGGGTCTCCCTCTTCTTTTTCCTTTAGACCAGGGAAACGGCAACTTCATCCCTGAGCTTGAGTGACTTTCAACAGTCATTTACCTTAGCTGAGCTTCCAGTTTCTCATCTATAAAACAGGGATTGGCTCTAGACTCATAAGGCAAGAATCCTGCCCTTCTCTTGGATCAGGGAAGTGAGTGATTTCTTCTCCCTACGTAGGCAAAAAGGATACACCCTTCTCTGGTCCAGAACCAGGGAGGGTGCTGTGTTGGTCTCAGGGAAGTGGTAGGAGCCACACAATTCTATTCTGGGTAGGGAAGATAATTATAAATCCCTAGTTCCATTCCCTAGGGCATTCTCCTTGTGCCCTTCCTCAGTTTCCCCTGATGAATGCTATGTACTGGCCTGTCATCCATCTTAATCCCTCAGACCAGCTTCCTCTGAAGGAACTTTGCAAGATTAAAAGTGAGTTGAGAAATCTGGTAGAATATAATCTCTTTGAGGGTAGCATCTGTTTTTGGTTTTGTATTTTCAGTGCCTAGTATAATGCCAGGCACATAGTAAATAATTTAAAAAAATTTTTTAATTGAATTAGATTGATGGCTTGGCACCAAACTTACCCCTGTTTCCCCAACCTTCTCCTTCTCCCCAAGAGTGACCTTGAGGCTACTTTTTCACTGGACTCAAGAGTGGGACAGTGGCTTTGGGCAGGGAGAGAAGCCTTAGTTTGGTCTGTGACAGAGGGGCTTACATTTCCCTACAGAGCTCAGTGCCCACAGGCTTCCAGGTGGGCATGAAGCTGGAGGCTGTGGATCGCATGAACCCCTCCCTCATCTGTGTGGCCAGTGTCACTGACGTGGTGAACGGGCGCTTCTTGGTGCACTTTGACAATTGGGACGACACTTACGATTACTGGTAATGGGAGCAGTCCTGGCGTGCAGGGGCTGGGGTGGTGATCCTGGGATCAAGAACTGGGGGAATGGAGGGATGGAACAAAAGAAACAGGTGCTGTCTTAGTCTAAGATTTCTGCACCAACCCTCAATATTCCCCTCTTTTCGTAAAGTGGAGGGAATGCTGACTAACTCTGGAGCCAGAGGGCTTGGATTCAAATCCTGTACATTTCTACCACATGCTTCCTGTGGACCCAAGTCCTTTTCGGGTCTCAGTTTCTTCACCTGTAAAATGAGAGAGTGGGACTAGATGACCTCTAAGGCCTCTTCCAGCTCTAAATTTATGATCAAGGATAGAAAGTCCCTTCCAGCTCTCAATCTATAATCCTTTAACCAGAGTATCAGCACCACCTTTATGACCTTCAGGACCAAATAGAATTGAATCTTCTTTTTCTGCCCCTCATGTCAGGGGCTCCAGGAGGTGACTAGACCCTCTAAGGCCAGGCCACTGTAGGTTCCTTGCCCCTTTCTTTCTACCCCTTCATCCCCACCTCTCCTTCACCCCATTCTTTCTCTGTTCCTCTCTCCTTTTTCTGCAAAGGTGACTGCCACCTCTTTTCTAACAGACCTGGGCACTCGAGAGTGGAGAGTTGTCTCAAGGCCTTGGAGGCCTTAGCAGAGCTGGGCTAATGGGAGGGAGAGAGAAAAGATGGAAAGAAGAAAAACGTGGGGGCTGGGAGAGGGGCGTTCTACCTTGTAACCTAGGGTAAAGGGGTGCAGGGGTTCACTGATTAAGTTCTCAATTAGGCCACAAACAAAAGACCAAGCTTCCTCATCCTCCACCAGCTAACATTTTAAATAGAGAGCATCATCCAATTGTTTTTTTAACTTGAGGGAAAAAAAATCAAATGTCACCTTATGTTATTTTAAAATTGAGGGAAAGCTTTCTAATTAATCAGATAATTTAATCTGATAAGCACTTCGAGGTTAAGACAAATTAATTATTTAAAACATAATTTCCACTGAGACAAGATTATGCTATTCAAATTTTTCCATAACCATCTGCTTTTTAAAAACTCCGTTACTAACATTTTCAGCATTAAAGAGACTTTTAAAAAAATAATAAGCCAGAGCCATTTGATCGTTGAAATCCTGCCCATCATAAGGAGGCCCAGAGTCTGAGAGCTGCACTCTGAACATTGAGGTCTCCTTGTGTTTCAGGTGTGACCCCAGCAGTCCTTACATCCACCCTGTTGGCTGGTGCCAGAAGCAAGGAAAACCCCTCACCCCTCCACAAGGTGACCTGGCTGATCCCCTTCCCTCATGCTCCATCCTTCCCTTCTGTCCCCCTCCTCCAATGAGTACATTTCAATTATGGGAGACTCTGGTGGGAGGGATGGTCTTTCTCAGTCTGTAGGCACCACGCATCATGTTACCCTGTGTTGGGGGAGAAAAGCCCTTCAGACCTTTCTAAGAGACTGTAGGGAAGGTTCTAGAATTCCCGTCAAAAGGACATGTGCTCTCTAAAAGTCTTAGGATGGAAGGAGATGTCTTCATTCAGAGAAAGATCTAGAAAGAACAGAGTTTAAATGGAGACTGAAGCAATCTATATGCTCTCGTTCTTTTCCATGTTTGGTTTTGTTTCCTTTTTCCCATTGTTCACTCCATTGGTTACAACCCTTCTTTACAACCAGACTAATGTCCAGTGTGAAAGTATTTGCAGATCCTATACTTGATTGCATGCTGCCATGGGGCAGGGGGAGAAGGAGAGGAGAAAATTTGAAACTCAAGGGATTGTGGGACTGAATCTTGTAAACTAAAAGTAAATAAACAAATCACTTTTGAAAATATTAAAAAAAAAAAAGGACATATGCCTCACACTACCAGTGAGCAAAGCAGACTGAGATCAAGTAATTTAGGCTTTCCTAGAAATCATTCCTTTTCAGTATCTCTAGGGAAAAAAATCAGGAAAGGGAGATAAGTAGGGTGGTAGAGCCAGAGGAGCAAGTCTTGAAAGGGGAATAGAGAAAGATTCTGAAATGCCCCTCTGGGCTCTTTGGGTGGATAAAATAGGTCATTCCCATTCTCCTCCCACTCAGCCCTGAGTTCCTGCCTCACAGAGTGAGGCTGGGATTCTGAAGGGTCCAAAGGCTTGGAGCCAGGAGATGACAGCTAGGGGCTTGTTTTTCCCTTTGGTTAGGCTAGGAGTTCTTTAGCCCTTTCCCATTTGGGTACCCTAGGAACCAAGGCCCAGGATGTAGTGATGCAGGAGCTACTCAGTATAACCCCTGATCCATTGACTGATTGCTTGATTCATTCATTCATTCATACCTGAGAACTGGGGACACCCAACCTCCCCAAACCACCGCCCCTCATAGCTTGTTCTCCATCTTCCCCTATAGATTATCCAGATCCTGATAGTTTCTGCTGGGAAAAGTACCTAGAAGAGACTGGAGCCTCTGCTGTCCCTTCCTGGGCCTTTAAAGTGGTAAGTGCTATGGGAGGAGAAGTCATGGGAATGAGGCCTGACAAAGGGCTGCTTTCAGTGATCTGAAGGGCCTCACTGACCTGCACTCTGTTTCCATGACACCAATGTGGTACAAAAGAAAGAGCGCTGCATTTGGAGCTGGAAGACCTGGGTTAAAATCCTGCGTTACCTTGGACAAGCCAATTAACCTCTCCGGGCCTCTTTCCTCACCTGTAAAACAAGAAGGTTGGGCCAGATAGCCTTTAACGACATTTCCAGCTCTCTCCCAGTAGTCCTAGGTGATACTTACCTTTGACCCCAGGGCTTTGACCTTGAGCCACTGGATTTCTTTGATATATTTTTTATTTACTTTTCTGAGTATCTGTTGTTTTCCCAATAGGAAGTAAGGTCCTTGAGAGAGGGAAAAATGTCATTTTTGTCTTTGAATACCCAGAATCCAGCAGTCAGTCAACAAGCATTAAGCACCTATTATATGCCTGGCACTAGGGATACACAGAAAGGCAAAAAACAGTCCTTTCCCTCAAGGAACTTCTAGTCTAATGGACCACCACACAATAGGTGCTTAATAAATGTTGGCTAAGATGAATGGGTGAGGTAATCAGCCCAACCAAGGCCACCCACCGTGGGTCCTTTCTGACCTGGCCCCCTGGAATCAGATCCAATTCAATTCAACAAGAATTTATTAAGTCCTTAATATGTGCAAGGTATTGTTCTGGAGTCTGCAAAGACAGTAACAACCAACAGACCCTGCCCTCAAGGCACTTACATTCTACTGGGAGATGCAACCTATAAAGTGATAAATAAATATAAGATGCTTGATATATTTTGGATATAGAATGGGGGAAGCAGTACTGATCACTAGGAGGCTTTGGAGGGCTTCCTGTAAGAGGTGGCACCTGAGCTAAACCTTGGAGGAAGATCAGCTGCATTTGCTCCCCGTGCCTCTTCTGATGTTACTGCTACTGCCTCCATATCTTTATTTTTCGCTTTTTGGAGGGACAATTGGGGTTAAGTGACTTGCCCAAGGTCACAGGGCTAGTAAACGTTAAGTGTCTGAGGCTGGATTTGAACTCAGGTTCTCCTGACTCTATTCACTGCACCTTCTAGCTGCTCCAACTGCCTCCATATCTTGTGACCAGGTCCAGCACCTACTTCTTTCCCATCTACCACTCCATTCCCCGACTCCGATTCACTCCAAGCTTCAAGAGTGTATAGTCTCAGGGGTGGGGAACCTGTGGCCTCAAGGTCACATGTGGCCCTTTAGGTCCTCAAGTGCAGCCCTTTGACTGAATCCAAACTTCACAGAACAACTCCCATTAATCAGAGGGCCACATCTGACCTCCAGGCCACAAGGGCTCCACCCCTTCCTGGTTCTAGGTTTTATCTGCAAAGAGAAAATTCAAATTTAGAATTAATATACCAGAGTAATTAATATACCAAATATAACTACCCAATCCCAAACTGGATAGCATTTCACTGCTAAATTCTTGTGTTGAGGAACAGTTCCCTGTGCCTTACTTGGCCCAAACAGTTCCCTCCCGGGTTGGAGTGTCCACATTCTCATTCATTCTAATGAGAAGCAAGGTAGAAAAGTGGGCAACATCCCAGTTTTGGAGCCAGGAAGTCTGAGGATGAATCCTAGCTCAGTGTAATAGAAGGAATGTTGTATTTGCAGTCAGGAGAAACCTGAATTTAAATCTCACTTTTGAGCCTTATTAGTTGAATCATCATGAACTAGCCATTAACCTCTCTGAATTTTATTCAGTTTTATCATATGTTAAATGGAGTGATAATACTTGTGGTCCTCACCTACCGGGGTTATTGTGAGATTCAAATGAGTTAATGTTATTAATTTATTTGCCCTATTCTTCCCCGTCCTTAAATTAATTGATAGTTAATGTTATTTTTAAAGCTGATTTATAAATAATATGTTATCATCATGAACATTGCCTTAATTGAGTAAGTGACAACCTCTCTAGGCCATCTATAAAATCTAAGTTTTATGATTAAATGAGAATAGGGTTTCTTATTTCATAATCTCCCCCCCTCCCCTTATTGTGGCATGCCCACCTAGATACTCAGGCCCAAGCCCATCAGTCCATTCTATAACCTCAGGCTTATTCTTAGGCATTCAGGAAACATCCTCATTCCTTAATGGAAGGTGGTGCTCCACCCATATTCATTTTTAATTGGAGACTACCTAACTATGACCCACCCCCAACCGAGAAATAGACTCAAACTAAAATAAATAAAAGTTTAAAAAAAAAAAAGAAATACAGACTCCCCTGTAGAAGAGGGATCATACTTGTTCTGCTTGGCTCTCAGTCATGGAACAAGGATTGATGGGGTGGAAATAGGGGGAGGTAGATTTTGCCTTTTTTAAAGAACTTCCTCATGTTTATAATTGTCCCCAAAAAGAATGTGCTGCTCCCTGTCAGGGGAGGTGTTGAGACAGTGGCTGAATGACTGCCTTTATAGAGGAGATAGATCACTGGGTAGGAGGTCAGACCAAATGAGTGACCTTCCAGCTCAGAATCAGTGACCCAGGTGTTGGGTTTACTCCAGAGCCATTCTAGCATTCTCTCCTCAGACTACAAGGCATACCATTGTACACATAGCTGCCTATAGAGACCTAAAGAGAATACCCCTATGAGGTCTGGCCTCTCCTCTGAGGGGCTCAGAGTACTTTTGCTGTCAGCTCTTCCTCTGGAGCACCTGCAGGGGTGGGATGGGGTGTGGGGGAACAGCAGAATGGACAAAGCCAGGAGACACCCTGAGGTTTGGTGGCTCCATTAGAGACCTGTACTGGAACTCTGCCCAGTTGGGCTCTCAGCCTGATGGCCTGTCCCCCTGCAGCGACCACCCCATGGCTTCCTCATCAATATGAAACTTGAAGCTGTGGACCGAAGAAGCCCAGCTCTGATTCGAGTGGCCAGCGTGGAGGATGTAGAAGACCACAGAATAAAGGTGGCACCAGGGACTGGGAAAGAAGAGTAGGCTGACTGGGTGGGGGTCTACATTTTGCTCCCCAGACTCTGTCCTGGCCTGCCCTTCAAGGCAAGTCAAAAATCATTTCCTAAGTGTCTGCCATGTGCAAGTCACTGTGCCTGGTGCTAGAAACACAAAGATAGAATACAGAATTTTCAAGGAGTTTATAACCTGATGAGAGAGGTGGTAGTCAAGAAGAGGACATGTATAAAAATAATTGAAACTGGGGAGAGTAAGAGGGAAAAAAAAAGAAAGTTATATGCAAAGTACTCTGGGAAATTTGAAGGGAGATAGAATTTTTACCTGATGGTCAAGGAAGGCTTCATGAAGGAGGTGGCAACGGAGTTGGGTCTTGAGGTAAAGGCGGAAATTCAGTGGCTAGAGCTAGAAATGGGATGGGTAATGTGAGCCTTCATTCCAGGCATATGGGGTATGGTATGAGAAAGCACAAAGATGAGAGAGGGCAGAATGAGAACAGTGAATAGAGGAAAAGAGAGTTTGTATGATGTGATTGGAATATAGATTACCTGAAAGAAAAGAGAAGGGTCTGGATGGGTGAGTTGGCTCCAGATAAGGTGGAAAAGGGAGATCAAAGTGAATGACCTAATTTTTTTTGGTAAAGTATGATGAGGACCTCAGGTGAGAAGGTAGGGGATGCTGCTGAAAGCTTGAGGACAGATGAGAAGGTTTGGAATAACCATTGTGGAGAGTGGGATAGAAAATCAATTAGGAGGGAATAAAAAAAGGATTGCCTTGCTACAGTGAGGGCCCAGTTGAGATGAGATAACATAATTTTGTAGCAGAGCCAGTCCACAGGGTTACAAGACTTGCTCTCACTCTGTCCAGTAGCTAGGTTGGTGCAGTACATAAAGCAAAGGGTCTGGAGTCAGGAAGACCTGAGTTCCAATCCAGCCTCAGGTTTTACTAGCTCTGTGAACCTGGGCTAGTCACCCTGATTGCCTACAAACAAACAAAAATAAAAGCACCTGCCTCCAGGGGCTGTTGTGAAGATTAAAAAAGATAATATTTTGAAAGTGTTTAGCACAGCATCTGACTGGTAGTAGACTCTTGATGAATGCTTGTCCCCTTCCCTTTCCTTTGTAAAAATGAATAAAGTACAGAGATGGTGGGAGAGATCTAGGGTTGATGGTAAGACAAGAGACCAAGGGATCTGAGAGGAGAGGACAGTAGAAAGATGAACTGGTTCATCAGAAGGTCAAAGTCGAGAAGGAAGAAGAGTATAATTAGAGCGGAGGAGACAACCTGACAAAGTGCTGAGGAGAAATGACAGATTATAGGGAAGACAAAGATGGGCTTAGGAAGAGATGGAAGAATAAGATGTTTTGATCAGGTAAAAGGATGCAAAGGTCTTGATCATTGAGTGGAACACTTGGGTGATGACAAGGTCTGTGTGTAGCTGAGGTGGAATGGAAGAGTAGGACTGGGAATAGGATCGATGGAGGAAGTGAGAGGTTAGGATTTTGGGGAGAACTCAACGTGTAAGTTGGATGTTATTTGGATGGGGGTTGGTGTGGAAAGAAAGGCTATGAGCCAGACACTGAACTCACTGACAGAGAAGGGAGCATGTCTTGGGGCAGGGAGAGAAACAACAACCACCGGGGTCTGAGTTGGGGGATAAATTTAAATACAGTGAAGAGAGGTTGTTGAGGGCTAGTGGCATTCAAAGAAGAGTCAGGTAAGGGCAATGGGGAGCCAGGAACATTCCTACCTTATCTTCAGTTCAGTGAGTTGGCAGTGTGAGAGGAGGTCCAGCCAATATTGGAAAGGAGGGTCAGGGATGTTAGAGCTAGAAGATGGATGGAACATGAGAGGAAGAGGTTTCACGTGAAGGGGTTGGTTCATTGTAGAGCAGGAATTCCAGAGGGCACCATAGAAAGATTGAGCAGATATGAAGTGTGATGCTAGCAGGGTAGGCTGAAGTAGATGAAGATCAGAGGGCCTGTACTCCCTAGGGAGGATTATTTTTGAACGCAAGAAACTAGGTTAATAGTGGAGTCAGAGACAGAACTAGGGAAGTCAGAGGGAGAAGGTTTGGAAGGAAAGGTAACACTAGCTTGGGATAGGTTGAGTTTTATGTGCAGGTGGGGCATCTAGGTGAGATACCCTTGATGCAGTTGGAGATGTGGGTCTGCGACTCAGAACTGGAGATAAAGTCATCTTCATAAAAGTGATAGTTCAAGGTATGGCAGTGACTGAGTTCGACAAAGGAGTGAATGTAAGGAGAGAAGAGAAGAGAGCCAAGGCTGCTGCCTGGGATCCCTTCACCCTCTGAGCTTGTCAGACACAGTCCTTCTCCCAGGGGTGCCCCTTTATTCTAAGACTTTGTGGGGATCTCCCCATTAAATTGGTGGGATTGAGTCAGAGATCAGAAAGGGAATCTGCATCCTGTTCAAGGTAAGTCTCTGTGGGATAATTAGAAAATTCCTCTCTCTCGTCCTGTGGGAGTGGTGGACTTCCTCACTGGATCTCTGGGGCCCTGCTGCAAAGCTCCCTCTAGCTCTGTCTGCCTCTGTTCCCCCTACAATCTAGGCAGCTGGGGAAGGGAGGAGTTCCTGGTGGTGGCCTAGGGGAGTTGGAGCCTGGTTGCCTTGCTTCCTCAGATCCACTTTGATGGCTGGAGTCACGCCTATGACTTCTGGATTGATTCTGACCATCCTGACATACACCCTGTCGGCTGGTGCTCCAAGACTGGCCATCCTCTACAGCCCCCACTCAGTATGTACCTGTCCTCTCCCCAAGGTACCCTGGGCACATACCCTTGACTCTGTGCATACTCCTACCCAGCAGAGATCTGGAGACACTCCTTATATCTCTCTCCCTTAGTACATATTCCTTTCCTCCATTTCATGGAGTCCTGACACTTTCTCCTCTACAGCCTCACTCTCCCTGGGTTTGGGGAACAGGAAGAAGGATGATGAGGATGAATGGGCAGGAGCTTTCAGGAACTAAGTAATTATGTGTCATCCCCAGCCGTAAGCTGGGGGAGGCAGCCCCAGGAACCTGGGCTGACTTGACTCTCTTTTCCTGGTCTCTCTTCTCTAGGACCCAGAGAACCCAGCTCTTCCTCTCCTGGGGGTTGCCCCCCACTCAGCTGTAAGAGCCCACCCCACGTTAAGACCTCCAAATACAGTTTTCACCACAGGTGAGTGGGTGAGTGAGTGAATGAGTGAGCAAGCAAACCTTTCCCCTTCCTCCTGCCCTGGATGACTATTCTCTGCTGGAGAGATGCCATAGGGCACATTCCCTGAGTTATGGTAGGCACCTATACATATACCCTGAGTAGTCCAAACTTACCCACAAGGTGCTAGGTGGGCCGCTGAGACTGATCTAAGCTGAGGAAGG
This sequence comes from Pseudochirops corinnae, assembly GCA_028646515.1. Lineage (NCBI taxonomy): Eukaryota > Metazoa > Chordata > Mammalia > Diprotodontia > Pseudocheiridae > Pseudochirops > Pseudochirops corinnae. The sequence continues at coordinate 127,505 of JAQQSV010000298.1, read as the reverse complement.
TGACCCCATCTTCCTTTTCCCCCAACCCTGCTGCTAGCCTCTCTCTGGGGCCTCTATCAGGGAGACAGGGCATCTCCTGCATATTGGGAAGAACTTTTGGACTTCAGAAGACTTGGTTAGCTTCTGAAGAGGATTTGAAACTGAAAGGATGAGGAGAAGGAGAAGATGCTGAAAGAGTGCCATTGAAAATAAACACTAAAGAAAAACGACATAGATTGGGGACTCCTCATCTACAGTATTGCATTTAGTTCTAGGCACCATGTTTTATGAAGGATATTAACAAACTGAGCTCCCAGGGATGGTGCCCAGGATGGAAGGAGACTGGAAATCACGTCCTGTGGAGAAGAATCAAAGGAACCAGGGATATTTGGCCTGAAGAAGAGAAGACTTAGGGAAGACATGACGGCTTGTTGGCTTCTAATATCTGAAGAACTGTTGTGTGGAAGACAGACTAGGTGAATTCTGTTTTCACCTCAGAATAGAAGTAGGACTAATGGATAGAAACTACCAGGAAGCAGATTTTGATTCCAAATAAAGGCAAACTTGATGACAATCAGTGCTGGCCAACAGTGGAATGGATGGCCTCGTGAGAAGGGGAGCTCCTCATCTCTGGAAGAGTTGAAACAGAGACAAGATGACTTCCTATTAAGTGTATTATAATTGAGATTCTTGTTGGGAGAGGGAGGTTGACCTAGGTACCTTCTAAAGTCCCTTCTGACTAAGAATTTGTAATTATGAACTCTGTAAACAGCCATAACCATGTTTACATGAGGCCTTTTCAACCCACCCTCTTTAACCCATTCCTCCTCCCCATGTTCTCCCCCGCCCCATCTATCCTTGGCTTTGTCCAGATAGTCCCGGCCAATTTGGATTACATAATGGGTGGGAGGTTTGAATCAGGGTCATGGAAGCATGAGGCCTAGTGGGACAGAGCATAGTGATGAGCAGGAATAAACGTCTTCCAGAGGACCAGAAGATGCAGCAGATCAGAAGTCAAGAAGTATTTATTAAGTGCTCACTGTGTGCAGACACAGTGCTAAGCACTGGGGATGAAAACAGAAGCAAAAAGAAATCCTGTCCCTGTCTTCAAGGAGCTTACATTCTAATGGGGAAGACAACACATAAAAAGAAGTTGAAAAGGGGCACGGTGGAGAAAGAAGGCTGGAGAGTCAGGCCTGGGGCCTAGAGAGGAAAGAAGGAATGAACGTGGCTGGCCTCCCTAAAATGGAGGTTCTGGGAAGAAAAGACCAGTCAGCAGAAGGTGCCACAGAGACATCCAGGAGTTGTGTCTACACAGAGGACTTGGCCGCGGAGGGGTTTTCCCTACTCAGGCCTGGACATCCAGGAAGTAGGATCCAGTCCCAAGACTGCTGGTCACTTTGGTTGTGTCTCCTTTCCCTTCCCAGGAAGTGCCCCACACCTGGCTGTGATGGCTCTGGCCACGTCACTGGGAAGTTCACAGCCCATCATTGCCTCTCAGGCTGCCCACTAGCCGAGAGGAACCAGGGCCGAGTGAAAGCTGAGCTGTCGGACACTGAGGCCTCTGCGCGCAAGAGGAACCTCATTGGCTTCGCCCCCAGGAAGAAATCCCGACACCATGGCCGGTAGGAAGAGGCCCCCAGCTCCCAGGGCTGGGGGCTGGGTGAGGGCTGTTTCCTCTGGGGGAGGGCCACAGGTCCTTTGAGAAAAGCCCAGGGGCACAGGGAAATCTAGATCATCACAACAACAACAACAACAAAGCCTGTTGGGCCCATAACTTCCATAGCCTTTCTCTTTAGGATTGGGCGCCCTCCAAAGTACCGGAAAATCCAGCAGGACGATTTCCCGGGTAAGTGCCCAGGAGCTTTCCTGGCATGGAGCCACCATGTTTTCCATCAATTCTAGCAGCTTCTTGGCTTGTCCTTTGTCTTGGTGTCTCCATCCCTGCCTAACCCAGCCTAGGACTCTGCATTCAGTAGGTGCTAAATTAATGTTTGCTGGATGAATGAATGAACCCAAAGAAAATAGGAGGTGCCTGGGGGATTCTTGTCTGGGCAACTTTTAGCCTATCTCCAATCCCTTCCAAATGGTCTCTCCTTTTCCGTTCATTTGCTCACTGTGTAGAGACTTCTTCCTGAGAGAGGGAGAGATGCTGCCTGATGATACATTTAATAAACTGAAGAGGGCTGTTTAGGACTGTGACCTTGCTGGCTCTTCTGGGATCAGCCTGCTAGTGCAGACATCCATTCTCTGACAATGGTTTTAACCTACTTCATCAGTGTGAGGTGATTGTGAGCAACGCTAAGTAAGAGGCAGAAAGGACTCACTAGGTCCATAACCATTGCATAGTTACAGTGGAGCCAGGGGTAGAGAGGGAGATTTAAACATTTTGATCCCAAGAGCCTGTGAAAGAAACCATAAACTCAGTAAGAGTTTAAGGAAGGAGTAATCACTATGAAGTCATGTATCTGAGGTGACTTCATAGAAGAAATGGGATATAAGCTGGACCTCAGGGGAGGATTTGGAATAAGGAAAAAGAAGGAAAAGGACATGAGGGGTATGTAGGCAAGGCAAAAATTGCATGAACAAAACTGAAAACAAGCTTATTGTGTTCATTGGACAATGTGAAGGCTACATCTAAGACTTCTTGATAGAATAAGGAGAAATATATTTGGACAGGTAGAAGGGGGCCCAGCTTGTGAGGTTGGGCTGGAGAGGCAAGATAGGTGTTTTCCCATGGGAGAAGCCTATGCCAATGAAGGTTTCAGTGCATGGTTCCTGCTCCTTGTCTGTTAAAGTTGGAGGTTCCCAGGGAGTGAAGAAGGAAGGAGACAGAAGAAGGAAGGAGACAGACATAGCAGCCCCTCAGGACAAATATAGAGTGGAGAAGCAGAAAGATAGGATGACTCCCCGGGAAATGTCAGCAACTAACATCTGGCTTCATCATTGTACCCAAAATGAATAGTTACTTTGTGGTCCTTCCCTTGCATCCCAGACATGCAGAAAGCAGAGGCTGAGTTCCAGTGAAAGTGAGGGCAGTTTCCACCTCTGCCCTTTCTCTCCCTATCGATATGTCTCCAGGGCTTCTCCCAAGCTGACTTTTGCCGCTTCTCCTCTACCACAGACCATGTGGGTCTGTGATGTGTTGAGGCTAGTCCCTTTACATCCTTGCCTTTTATCCAGCAGTTTTTCTTGATGCCTAGCCTACCTCCCTCATGCTGCATTTTCGGCCTCTTCCTCTCAGTGGGTACCCTTATCAAGGGTGCAGCCATTCACGTGGAGTCAGGCGGCTCTAGCCACCAAAGGGAGGAGACAGACCAATGTGAATAATATATTTTTTTTATAAAATTGCATTTCTGGGAACATCATCTGGTCTAGCCCCTTCATTCAAAACAGTTTAATTTGATGTACTATTTTTATTATTTAATTTGGTTTGATTTATTTTGTTTTTACATCATCTACATTTCCAAATACACTCTTCCCCTCCCACCCATACAGTGAACCAATCCTCCTAATAAAGAATAAAAAAAAATCTGTTCCATAGGACTAATGCATCGCCTATGTCTGATAGTATTGTTATTGCATTCTTACTTCTCTGTCATCCTCTCCAAAAAAAGGATATACATTTTCTCCTGTCTTCTCCAGGGCCAAGCTTGGCCATTATAATTACAAAGCATTTGGTTTCATTTTCTTTATCACTGTTGTTTCCATTTACATTGTTGCAGTCTTTGTGTATATTGTTTTCTGAGTGCTGCTTACTTCACTCTGCATCTGTTCATACACATCTCCCCATGCTTCTAAGAATTCTTCATATTCTTTGTTTCTTATAGCACAGTGTATTTCATGACTTCCACGCACTACAATTTCTATAGCCATTCTCTAGTTAAGCTCCTTATTTTGCAGAGGACAGAGGGGTGAAGTGTCTTGCCCTTCGTATGACTAGTCAAAGGCAGAGCCCAAGGTTCCTGCCTCCCCAGTTGAACACTCTTCTTACCACTCCTTGCTGCCCTTTTTATGAAGTTGATGCTAATGACAGTGGGTTTCTTAATGGCGCCCATTAATGATAGCTCCCATTTCTCTAGTACTTTGAAGTTCTTAATTTGTTTTGTAACAATTAAGTGGTACAGAGATTATTCTCCCCATTTTACAGAGGGGGAAACTGAGATTCAGAAAGTTTAAGTGACTTGTTCATGGTCACATAGTAAGTGTGAGTGGGAATTAGAATACAGATCTTCTAACTCCAAGGTCAATGTTTCTCATTTATCCTTCTTTGAGCTTTGTCATAGTGGACTCAGCCCCAGAATTTTTCCTTTGGAAAGTGCCTTGGGAGGAAAGCAGTTGGGTAACCACTCATTTTCCATTTCCCTTGAGGTCAGAGCAAGAGGAAGTGGCCTCAAGATGCAGCTAGAGGGATGACAGGTAGACATGAGGAAGAAGCTGGCTATGATGTGTGAAATCCTGGCATGGGTTACTATGAAGCAGAGCTGTAACTAGTGTGGGGCAACTGGAGCTTTGTCCAGGACACCAAAATTTAGAGGGTGCCGATAACACCAGACCTGGGCATGCTTTTTCCCCCACCCCCAGCGGCCACATCCCAGGTGAGCTCCCTGTACGCCACTCAGTCCACCCCCTTTATCCAGACTGAAAAATTCCCAGTTACAGATCCACAATGAAGAAGAAAAGTTATAAAATATTTCTCCGGTGTTTTACAAGAATAGAGTATGCCCCTTCTCCTGACAGTGCTTTAGATGAAGACTTATTGAAGCTGTCAGGACAGATAAGATGACCTGGAGAGCCTTGACAGAGATTTTGTCTGGTAGAAGCCCTTTCAGTTGTGGGGAGTGGACTCTATAGACCTGAGTAAAGGAGCACAATGGGAAAACTTCTGCCAGACTTGACCACAAGGAGATCCTTTGGGACCTTATAGAAGGCAGTGTGTATAGAAAAAGTTGGGACCCTGGTCAGAGGAGAGAGAGATGAATGGGGAGTTGGAGAAACGATCTTAGAGGCAGGAGATGTAGACTGTGCAGTTCAGTAAGGGAAGAGGAGAAAGGAAAGAAGGTTGTGTGATCCAGGGCAAGTCACTTAACCCCAGTTGTCTCCAAAATATAAAAATTTTTTTAAAATCAGCCAAGACTCATTCATTTAAAAGCCACTTGATTTTGATTTTTTTTTTAAATATGAGGTATTTTAGATATCTACTTTTTAACTTAATACTAAGCATAAAATTCAGTTCAGCAAATAAGGCCTGTAATAAATAATAAAAAGTATAAATTATACATAGTAAAAACAGTTCAGTTTTTTAGCTAGTTAAAGGAGAAACAGGAAGTAGAATAAAGGAGAAGAGAATGAGGGGAAAGGTAGATTTCAGATTTAGGGATGAAAAGGAGCTTAACAGTCATCAAGTCCAACACTCTTATTTTACAGGTGGGAAAACTAAGGCCCAGAGAGTGGACATGAAGTTGCACAGCTAGTAAATGACAGAACCAGTATTGACACTGACTCCAATTCCAACATTCTTTCCACTGTACCACCCCATCTCCCAGAGAGGCTTTGGGAAGGCATTGTTAGTACTGATATGGGTTAGTCATTCTTCACCCCAGCCTTTAACACAGTCCTGAGTAGATGGGACAGGAGTAGATGAAGGATCTGTGATTTTATCAGTTTAAAGAACCCCCATTGTAAGGAATCTTTCACCAACAGCAGGTGACAACTGCTTGTAGCTTAGCAGATAAATCCTAGACAGGTCTATTGAGACACTTAAAAATTACATAACTTGCCCAGGTTCATGTCCAGTAAGTAAGTGCCAAAGGAGAATGTAAGCCCAGGCCTTCTTGACGTTAAGGCAGGACTGTCTCTACATTTCTCTTATAAGCACACAATGGGCCCTAAATAAACCTGGAGTCCAGTGCTGGGCACACCGTAGACAGGGAATGCCCAGCACAACACTGAGCATCTGGTAGGTGCTAATTAAATGACTGTTACTGGCTGAGGACATAACAGGGGCTCACGTGTTTATATGAAATGGATCTTAACATGTTTAGCACAGGGCTGGACACACAACAAGCCCTCGTGATGATTGTTCTCTTGGAAGATGGAGTTTGGGGGATCAGAGAGGGCTGTAACGGTAAGATGTGGAATATAGGCTCCTCTCCATCAACCAACAATGAACAAGTATTTATTAAGTGGCTACTTTTTATTAAGTGCCTCTTACTCATTAGGCACTGTGTTAGGTGCTAGGAATATAAATGATGAAGAATGAAAGCAACCTCCTTCTCCAGGTACTTAGATGCTAACTGGGGAGGCCACAGTACATAGCTAAGTGTATGCAGAATAAATACAGAGAGGACCAAAAGTCATAGTGCAGTTTTAAGCTATTAAAGCTCTTGATGGCTTCAAGCTATTAGGTATTAAAACTGCGCTAAGATTTTGGGGATGCACAACAGCATAGCTAAGTATGAATGCAAGGTAGTCTGGGAGGGAGAGCATTGGCGGCTAGGGGATTAGGAAAGGCTTTATGTAGAAGGTGGTTCTTAAACATTTAAGCCATATCTTCTTTTTATTTCAAAAAAGTTATTGGAGCAGCTGGGTGGTGCAGTGGATAGAGCAACAACCCTGGAGTCAGGACCACCTCAGTTCAAATGTGACCTCAGACACTTCACACTTACAAGCTGTGTGACCAGGGGCAAGTCACTTAACCCTCACTTAACAATGCCTCACCAAAAAAAACCAAAACAAAGACACATTATTAACTGAAAGAGAAGAGAAAGCATGAGAAAAGCCTCAAGGATGAGTAATCCACAATTGTTGAGAAGCATTGTGGTGCTTCTGGATCAGAAGCGCAGTGATCTGGGTTCTTCTAAGGCAGCTTGTGGCACAGTGGAGCACCGGTCCTGTTGTCAGGAAGACCTGAGTTCAAATTCAACCTCAGGCACTTCCTAGCTGTGTGACCCTGGACAAGTCATTGAACCTTTGCTTGTCTCAGTTCCTCATTTGTAAAATGAAGAAGATGATAATAGCACCTACTCCCAGGGTTGTTATGAGGATCAATAAAACAAATCATCTCATCGTGAGATAATACTTAGTCCAGAGTAGGTGCTTAATAAATGCTTTTCCTCCATCCCCCTTCCCCATTTCTAGCCTGATCACAACCTGTGTGACATTGAGTAAGGCCCTCATCTCCATTTTAAGTTGCCATGGCCAAATGCCACTCACTTCATTCGGATAATCAATGTGATATCCATATGCACCTGTTTGTATCCACATGATGTTAAAAAACTTGGAAGATAACCCCCATGTGTTAAACAGCTCCTCCACCATGGGAACTTTATGAGCAGATATGGGGCATGGCCAAGAATCACATAAGATGGGACAGGAAGGCAGGAATGGGCTGCCGTTTTCATCATTGGTGGGATCTTCTAAGAGCATAGATTTGGAGCTAGAAGTTACCTTTGAGGTCATTTAATCCAGCGGCCTCATTTACAGAGGAGGAAACAGGCCCAGAAAAATTAAGTGACTTGCAAAGCTCAGAAGTGTCTAAAGCAGGAATCCAACCCAGGTTTTCTTGACTTCAAGTTCAGTGCTTCCCCTTGCCCCATCCAGGTGGAACACATCAAAGTGTAACATAGATGGATAGGCATGATAATTAGTCATCAATAATAAATCAACAATCAGCCTCCCTCCCAGAGCTGCTGAAGATGAAGCTACACAGGATATCCCAGTGCCTTCACCTGCACACTTTCATTGTTATGGGGATGGGGGGCAGGTAGAGATCAAGGATGGACCAATTGAAGGCTGAAGCCATGGATGTCCTATGTCTGAGACAGAGGGGGAGGTCTTAAGCTCTTAGGAATCAGGGACATGTGTTTACTCATCTTGATTGTGGTCCCCAAGAGGTAGAAAGGTTGACCCATGGGGTAGACCAGACATATGCTGCCCCACCCTCCGTTCCTTTCCAAGCATGCCCCCTCCCCCAGACTCAACTTCTCTGCTGGCTTTTGATGTCCTTCAGGAGCTTCATGCACTGCCCAGAGGGAGCCAAGCGCCCCTCCCCATTTGTCTGTCAGGCTTTGCATTTGGTTTCCAGCTTTGCCCCCCGACAACATGCACCAATCCTTCTTCATGTCGGCCTTGCCAGCTCACCCGGGTCGTTCTTTGTCCACATGCTGGGAGCAACACTGCAAACTTCTGCCAGGGATAGCAAGTGTCAATGCAGCATCAGTGACCAAATGGACCATCGAAGAGGTATGAGGGCACTACTGGGTCTGGGGAGGGGAAGCCTCCTCCCACCTGCCTCCACACCCCACTAATGAAAGAACTTGGCAGAGGTGTCCTGAATGCCGCCTCCCAATTTTAGGTCATCCTTCCCTGAGCCTGGCACAGCAAAGTTGGTGACCAGTCATAACTGCAAGATCACATAGCCCATATTCTGACTTAATTGTTCAGGCCTGGCCCTCAATTTTCTGTCCTTTGACAAGCCTACTGGGAGTTTTTTAGGGAGGAACGAGAGGGAGGCAGGGAGGAAGCTGCCAGTCCAGCCCAGCAAGGGGTGGGAATTTTCCCATTAGGGGCCCTCAGGTCTAAGGGCCCTACTACTTACCCTGACTTGCTGGAGCAGTCACCAAATACAGCATTCCTACATCCTACCTAGGGTCAGCTTCCTCTGGTAGCTTTGGGCACAGGAAAGCTCTGGCTGCCTCATGGGAAGCCAGGGGGCATTTCTGACCTGGTTACCTTCTTACTTCCCATCTCTTCCTCTCCTCTCTGCTTCCTTCTCTTCCTTTTTTATCAATATCCCCTTCCCTGGTTTCCAAGGTCTTCAGTTTCGTCCAGATTCTGACGGGTTGTGATGAACAAGCTAAGCTCTTCAGAGATGAGGTAAGGAAGGCCCAGTCAAAGCCATGGGGAGGCTGCTGCTGAAGGTAGAGGGCTCAGGGAAGGCAGGTGTACATGCTAGCTGCTGCAGGGAGCAGGCTGGAGAAGCCTCCGGTTTGGAAGCCAGACCTTAGAGAGTTCCCTCCCATCAAGTCCCCATGGCCCTCAGTTCTTACTAATAACCCGTATCCCGGGAAGGAATAAGGCATGAGCTATAACGAGGAATGGTAGAGAGACAACAATAGTCTCTCTGTGCTGGCTAGACAATGATGGACACTCTTGAAGTTAATTCAGTTTCTATTTATTTTCCTGTTTTCAATCCAGGCCTTTGTTTATTTGAACTAACCAACATTAGTCTGAAGTGCCAATCAGTAAAAATGTTTCTAAAATTTCATAGACATAACATTACATAGCATAAAAATTTACCCAAACATAACATTTAAAATCAAGAGGCAGGGCCTTATTTGAGCTAATAAATGGTTGTCATTTAAAATAGAAGTAGAAAGCAATCTCTAATTCATGGCTATTAATTCAAACTCTGAGGATTGCAAAGGACCTCAAGGGCCATCTAGTCTAACTACTCAAAACAGTGTAGTAGCACTGCTGACTTCTGCTTGCATACCTCCAGTCACAGGACTCTCATTACCTCATGAGACAGTCCATTCTGTTCTAGAACTGTTTTTACTCTTTAGGAAAGTCTTTCTTAGGTTGAGATGAAATCTGCTTCCCTCTGACTTTAGCCCATTGTTCTAAGGTTTGCTTCTGGATGAACACAGAATAAACATGTTTTATCTTCCACATTGACAACCCTTCAAATATTTGAAGATAGTTACGCTATCTCCCCTAAATCTTCTTTTCAGTAGGCTGATGCCATAACCAGTTTTTCAACTGTTCCTACAACAGCATGGTTTCCAGACTTCTCATTAGGCCTCATTCCTGTGGTCACCCCCTAATTTGTCAACGTCCCTCCTAAAGGAGTCCCAGAACTGAACATACTATATGTTTTAGATGTGGTCTGACCAGTGCAGAACATGGTAGGACTCTTCCTTCTTTTATTCTGGGCAAGAGACTTTTACCCAATGCAGCCTAATTGTGACTTTTTTTTTAGCTGCTGCATTAATTACACTGTTGTTTCACACTGGACTTGTATTATATGTTAAAAACTCCCGTGTCTTTCTCATCTGAGTTGTCATCATCTATCCAGGCCCACCCTCACCCCATTCCTCTACTTAGAGAATTGATTAATTAGAATTTAGTTGATTTCCCGTGATTACTTTGAATCTTGTTTCTATCGTCAATGGTTTTAGCTATCTGTCAGCAGATTTGATATGAAATCTTCTGTGTCCTTATCCAAGTCATTGGTAAAAATATTGAATGTGATAAGACCATGGACGGAAGCCCTGCTGGTACCTGCTCTCTGTAGGAGATATTCAGCCATTCACCTACATGCTTTGGGTATAGTCATTCAACCCACCTTATAGTATTGTCATCCATATTCTTATTTCACCATCTCGTCCTTGAGGATATCATAGGAGACTCTACGAAATGCTTTACTAATATCAAGACACATGATGCCTACAACATTTCCCTGACCTACTCCCAAAGGACACCTCTCCACCCAAAAAAGGAGAGGAGGTTAGTTGAGCCATGACTTATTTAGAGTGAACTAATATTAGCTCCTAGTGTTCACTGCATTCTTTTAAATATTTACAAGAGGAATGGTAGGTTGATGTTCCATCTGGTTGATGTTCCATTTTGCAGTTTTTTTATTTAATGATATCTGGCTAGCTAGTTGATATGTAGTTTCTAGGATCTACCCTGTTCCCCTGTTGAAAACGGACATTTGCCAATCTCTAGTCTTCTGGGGCTTCTTTTGGTCTCTATAATTTCTCAAAATTGTCAATAGTTGAGGGATTATATCAGAAAATTCTTTCAAGTAACCTGGGTTGTGATTCATCTGAGCCTGAGACCTAATCTCATGTAAAGGGAGTAGAGACTCTCTTATTATCTGTTCAATTAATAAACATTTATTAAGTTCCTCTTATGTGGCAGGCACTGTGCTAAGCAGTTAGGGACACAAAAAGAGGCAAAAGATAGTCCCTGGCCTCAAGGAGCTTACAACCTAACGCTCAAGATCTTAGGTGTCATGAAATTCCTCCTTGACTTTGTCTTGCCCTGTCCAACGATGGGAGAGCTGCCTAGTTCGTTCTTTTCTGTCATGAGTTAAAATTGCTAATATCTCCAAGTGGAAGACTCTTCCCTTTCTGCTTCTTGTCTTAAGCATGGCTTTAAAAGGTCCTTCCCTTATTCTTACCATTTTTTGCAAACTTCAGCCCACCCTAGACTTTGTAATACTATTCTTACACACACTATTCTTACTATTCTCACTCTATTGTACAGTACTTACCCTTAGTTATGGGCTACTTCTTTCATCTTTGGTATATATCCTTTTAACATGAGCCCATTAGAGTTCCTTATGTTGGTTTCTTTAGAGGCTTCCCCTTCGTCTTCCACATTGCAACTATTTGCTACTGTATGATCAAAATTTTCTGTTTTAGAAAATCCCATAAGCTAGATTCCCTTTTAAACTCTCTGGCCAGCTTTGTGGGGGCCGGTCACTGTGCCCCTGTGGCTGAAGGGGTGGGAAAAGAGGAGAAGGGGAGGTGTGACTCTTGCTTTACTTTCATTTTGAAGAATAGGCATGGGCATTCTCACCAGCAGTATACTTCACTGCCACATGGTTTCAACCTTAACCCTGGGATCATGTCTCTATTTTTTTCTGAGTGTTTAAAACTCAAATTTCATAAATCTTGGGTACGTCTCTGTGCCCCCTGTTCTTTTACCTCCCTAGTACCATGTTAAGATGTGATCATTATTCCCTACTTGGAATATTAGTCTCTTCACCTTTAGGAATGGATTCAGTAACAATTTAGTTGTCATTTGTTTAGTACCTACTAATGTGTGGAACCTGCTCTCTCTAAGCACTTGGAGGAGATGCAGACTGATACTCGAGACCCCAGTTCTACTCCTGGAGCTTAGTGAAAAAAAGAGACAGGGGAATCATAGTTGAGAAAGTTGAAAGTGCTTGTTAACACCTCATGTGAATGAGAGCACTTTGAGTATATAACCCTGTGGAGACATCCCACATCCCTGGCTCAGTGGGAGTCACCACCTGACTGTGGCAGCCTGGCCATAATCTATAGGGAGAAAGGTTTGGGAGAAAAAAAAAGATTAAAAAAAAATCTCTGTGCTTAAAAAAAGGGAAGAAAAGAAAGACAAATTTTTTTTTTTGCTTCTTTTTTGGAGGGGGAAGGTAGGACAGTTGGGGTTAAGTGACTTGCCCAAGGTCACACGGCTAGTTTTTGGTGTTAAGTGTTGGAGGCCAGACTTGAAATTAGCTCCTCCTGACTCCAGGGCCTGCACTCCATTCACTGCGCCACCTAGCACCCCTAGAAAGACAATTTTTAAAAAGAAAGAAAGAAAAGAAATACAGTTTTAAAAGAAAAAAAGAAAGATATGAGCAACCCAAACTTCCAAGCAGAGTTTCACCTTCTAAGTAATCTCATTTAATGGATCAGGAAATTCCTTTGATCAATGCTTTTTGCGTATTATAGGATATCCCAAACCAGTTAGTTTAGATTTAAGCTATTAAATAATATTTAATATTCAGTGCTATTAAAATTATTAAATACTATTTAACAAGTTATTAGATACTATTTCATATTCTTATTTAAGAAGCTATTAGATACTACTTAATATTGCTATTTAATAACTAATAGTATTTAAGCTATTAGATACTATTTAATATTCCTATTCAAGCCTTTAGGCACTATTCAATTTTCTTATTTCATAATTAGTACTATTAAATCTTTTGACACTATTTAATATTCCTAATTAATAGCTAACACTATTAAAACTATTAAAGCGTAAAGATATTTCATATATTTCATATTTGTAAGTAAGGTCATTCTCAGAATTAAGAGGGACAGCAAGAAAAGCAATTAGAGAGAACAGCATGAACAATGAGAAGGCCCAGGCCCAGGCAGCCCCACCCCCCTTAAAGGGCCCCTTTGTTCTCAGACATCTTGCCCCTCTAAGATGGGAAAGTTCATGGGACCAGAGATAGTAGTAGGGGAGGTTGACCTTCATTTAATTTCCCATTGGTACCAACAAGCTGTATATGCAAAGGGGAATGATCCAGGGAGTTCCCTGATCCATTCATGAGATTACCAGGAGGTGAAGTTATGCTTGGAAGCTTGAATTGTTCATACCTTTCAGTAAGCCCTGATTTTCCACCACACAAACATCTTCCTCATTAGGAAGTTTTTGGTGAGTGTTCCTAAGGGGAAAGAAAATCATAGGCTCATTGTGATTTCTTTTTTTAAACCACAGAATCCAATGTTCCAACCTTAGATATTTTTTATGGAATCCAAAGACATTTTGTACCTAAACCATCAGTGCCTGTGCAAATGCCTGTATGTTTATAGAGAGAAGCCACTACATCTTTCTTTCCTTCTCTGTCCCTATCTCTTGGTCCCTCTTCCTTTATTCCTTTCTCCCTCATTCCATCTTCCTCTTTTCTCTCTTCCCTTCTTGTTCTTTTCATCTCTCCTCTTTTCCTCTTCCCCTCCTTGTTCTTCCTTTTCTCTCTTTCCTGATCATCCTTTCCTCCTTTCTCTCTCTCCTTCCCACTTGTCTTCCTTTTCTCTCTTTCCTGATTCCCCTTTTCCTTTCTGCCCTTTCCTTTCCTCTTCACCACTTTTTCCTCTCCCCATCCTCCCAACCCCAGAAGATTGATGGCGAGGCCTTCCTTTTGCTGACACAGGCGGACATCGTGAAGATCATGTGTATCAAGCTGGGCCCAGCCCTGAAGATCTATAATGCCATTCTCATGTTCAGAAATGCCGATGATACCTTAAAGTGACTGTTTCCCTGGGTCAGGACTCCCAATCATCGGGGTCCTCCCCTTCCTGCTGACATCTCCTTCTGGCCCCAGCTCCCCAAACCTGCATCCCCATCCTCTCTCTGTCTTGCCTCTCCCTGTTGGGAATCTCGTCTATTTCCATCCCAGGTTTGGTCTCCATGTTTCTGGGGTTGGTCCTTAGGGAGGGGGAATGGAGGGACTTTGGAGAAAATGTGGTCCCTAACTCCAGAAGCCAAGTTTTCTCCTGAGGTCCTGGCAAAGGCAGAGCATGGACTGGAGATAGGCCTTCCTTGCAAGCTAGCCCAATATCTTGGGTCCAGCTCTGTGCCCACACATTCTAAAATTGTTGTGGGCATTATTGGGTGCTGGAGGAGGTAGGGACAGGACTTCTGTTCAGGGAATACCTGGAGTGGCTGTAATCACATGGTCCCTCAAATCTCCTCAATAACTCCCCCATGAACTTTCTTTTTTGGCAACTGGACTTTTGCAAAGCAAATTTTCAAAAGCTTTAAAAGCTTGGCAGAATGGGAAGCATCCAAGAGGAAGCATCTTCTTCTGACATAATTTTTTCTGAAATCTTCACCGACTTTTTCTCCTTGTCAGATTTCCTATTATGTTCAGTTGACCCACCCATTTACTACAGCTTCCTTCTTCTCTGTCAGCCTTAGCAAAGGCTCCAACTCCTTTTCTGTCATTGGTGACCCTGTCTGACCACAGGTCTGGCTCTCTGGGCAAAGGCCACCTCTGCTGGTAGAGCCCACCCAGGCCTGACCCAACTCCTCTTTTTTCCCTTCTGATATTCTAATCCACAGGGAGACTTGTTTTTAGAGGATCTGTGGCAAATCTCTCATTGCCTTCCTCCCCATTGCTGAGGAGGTCAGAATTTGAGCCAAGATGCCTTCTTTGAACATGCCTTGAGCACCAACCCTGGGCTATATGATGTTCTAAACTCCAGTGCCAAGGTCCCAGCCCCAGGGCTTGGGAGACAGTCTAAGGTCTCTTTCAAGGCAAACAAAGGTTTGGATAATTTTTTTTAGACCATTCCTTTGCTTTTCCAACATGCTCTCTTCTCATTGGCTAAAGTCCCCACCACCCCACCACCCCCAAGCGAAGGAGCTTGGGAGTGACTGCTAGTGAGAGAGAGGTTGGCCTAGCTCTTGCAGGACAATCTCTACTAAATCCCTGAGCAGCTTGTGGGGCCAGGGGAAGGGTCAGGTTCCCATTTCTGCAATCGCTGCTCCTCCCTTCCCCCCAAGGATGGGGATGGGCACTCTCATCATGGAACACCAGCAACCTGTCTTCACTGCTACATGTCTATAATCCACTTTGATGTGTGGGTCAAACTCATGCTAGGCTTCCCATGGAAATGTCGCATTTTGACTCTTTACTACTGAATATGTGGGGTCACTTCTGACCTGTCATTTACATGTTTGCTGCTTGCTCTTCATGAGAAATTTTTAAAAAGAAGAGATGTTGGGGGTGGGGGGAAGGCTGTGAGTGTGTGTGTATGGGGGCGCATGTAGGCGAACTTTTCTATCTTTTTTAATGAGTTCTCTGGCATCTGTCCCTTTCTCATAATTGTCCTTCCTCTCTGCCACTGCCAAACTGTTTCCTACAAGGGTGGGGACTCCTGGGACCCTACCCCACCTCTGCTTTGGGATGAGGGGGTGGGGACAGGAGAGGGACCCCTGACCCTGAGCAGTCACTGCCAAACCTGCCCTTTGACCCAGATGGCACCACCCCTCTTCCTGAGAAGGGGACTGGCCTGGAATGGTGGGATTCCTTTGTTTCCAGCCTTACTGGTGAGGAATTTTGAGAATGTGGGCAAGAAAGACTCTCTTGGGTCCAGATCTTTACCATGGGCCCTCCTTGTGGTCCCCATCCTGAGTACTTTAGTAACTGGGAGCTCTTTGCCAAGGGAAGCAGACCTCTGACCAGAGGTAGCCCTATCTCTACCTACCTTGTACAGCATGGGGACAGCAGGGAGAGGACACCATTTTTTTCCTTCTTTTGGGGGTCCACAGAGTTAGCCTCCAAGAAGAACAAAGGCAAACCCAAGAGCATAAAGTATAAATCTGTCCATACAGTACCAGCCTTGGCTCTTCTGGGTTGCAGGCTACAGTCTAGAGTCAGTGGCTCAGTGGGAAGGACCCTAGGGCTGGGCTTCAAGTATGTCCACTACCTGCCCCACCCAGTGGCAAGAACCCAAGCTACCCCAGCCCCAGCTTAAGTAGACCAGCTCTGCTCTGGCCCCTGGATCTGCTCAGGCTCTATCCTATAAACATGTTCAATGTGTCATTTTAGAGGACAGTAAAGCCTGGATGAAGTAGACCAGAGGGAGAGTGGATGTGGTTGTCTGTGTGTTGTGAGCATGTTGTGGGGGTAGAGGGGAGAGGGGAATTGTGTGTGTAAGGGAAATATATGAGTGGATGAAATTGTGTATAATGTGAGCATGGGAGAGATGGGGATATGTGATATCTCTGTGTAGGGGACCCATATATAGTATCTGTGAAGTCATGTCTATCTGCATGGTGTGAACACATTAGCTGAAATGTGACTGGATAGTTGAGTGTTATCTGTGTGTGTGGATATAAATGGAGAGATATATGAGTGTGCAGAGTATCTGTGAGAGCAGTATCATCTGTATATAGTGTGAGTGTGGCCTTTGTAGGGATGTGTGTGTGATAAGGTTGACGCAGGGTTGTGTGGCTATATGTAATACGAGGAAGTATGCAATGGATGGAAGTATGAAAATGGATGGCATCTGGGGAAGAGGCAAGGAAGGTCATATGGAGGGGTACATGAACCTATGGATATGAATTTCAGCTGTGGGGGTGGAAAGGATGTTGTGTGTGTGGTATGGAAGAAAAGCAAGGTATAAATACAGTGAGAGAGGTATGTAAGTGTGTGGGTGTTATGTGTGATTATGTGGTTATGTGGTTAAGTGTGTGACATGGAAAAGACTCTATGAGCACGTGGAGCTGGGGGATGTCTTGGGGTCTAGGGAGCCCTGACCATAGGTGCTGACCTGAAAGGCCATTTGCCCAGGACAAGGTCAGGACTTAGGGAGAAAGTTAAGGGCTATTACAATTTGATTTTTTTTCTTTCAAAACAAAACAAAGACAGACAAACCCAAAGCACTGCCCATTCCCACCCCCTCCCCCCACCAAGGTGGAGCCCTGTTGGGGTTCATCTGAAGCTGGGGAGGGTGAAATGAGAGGCCCTTGGGCCCTCAGTCTGCAAACTTTAGAAAGTCAAGCAGAAGTAGGACATTCTTGTGAAAGCGTAGGGTGGGGGATTGTGAAGGGGACCTCTGGAGTCACAGAGGAGCCTTTCTTGGGGAAGGGAGGAGGGGGTCCCTGTGCAAATGGGGCAGGTCCTAGGGAACTGTGGGAAGGGGTGTTCTGGTGCCACCTGCACCCCTCCCTCAGAAGGATGAGAACTTGCTGTTGTCTTTGTCTATGGTGCTACAGCGACTACTGCTTATCCTGACCAGGGACTCTGAAGCCAAAGGCATTTTGGAATGGGGTGAGGGAGGTTGGAAAACCAGCTGCCACCGCTTGCCCAGAGTGACTTGGGCCTTACAGGACCTGGCAGGAGCCCCCACTTCCGGGGTTTCTTCTTTGGTGGTGAAGCTGCTCCCCTGTTGATGAGGCAGTTTGGTGCCTTGGTGGGGGGAGGGGATCTTGTTTTGTCACTGTCCTGCCTGCTCTCCACCCCACCCCACCCCATTTCCACTGCTCTGAGTTCAGCTGTCTGGGGCTTGTGCCAGCTGAATCACTCATACCCCATTGCCTCCACATTACTACTCCAAAGTGAAGAGAGACCTCAGAGCCCAGCACTGGAAGGCTGGTGACTCAATCCAAAAGGGCATGGCTTGCAAGTCTTTTGGGGTGATAGGGGTTGAGTTTTGTCAAGGCCACACTGGTGCAAAGAGGGCAAGAAGGCTGACTGATCCTCCTCTAATCCTGGTTCTTGGGCCTGGCGTTATTTTTTTCTAGTCATGCCTCTCTGTTAAAGAGAGAGAAATGTTCATTCACCTCCTGCCTTGAGGCAAGATGACTGGTGCTAGGTTAGCCTCTCCAGGAACCCTAGGTGAGGTGCTAAGACAGTATTTGTTTCTGCGGAGGGATGAATCTGCCAGCAAAGACTTGTGTTGTTTGGTTGTGGAGAAAGTAAGAGGAGCTGGGGACTCTTGGAGGAAGAGGCCCCCAACTTTCCAAACCTGGAAGCATTCATACTTTCTCCATCAACGTCAAGCACTTTGGAATGGAAGAAAAATCACAGAAGGGGAGAAAATTCAGCCATTGCCTTCTGTCCCTCCAGGATGAAATCTTTGCACTGGGATGTGGGGGAGGCAATGGAGACCGTTTCTGGCCTAACTTCTTTCACCCCTCTCCTCACATTCCCCCACCCCCATCCTGCCAGTTTCTGAGGGAGGGGGAGATGCCTCCCTTTGGCCCCAGCCTAGCCCTGGATTTAAGAGGGGAGAGGCCCTTTTCTGTTTAAGTTTGGCATTTGGGGGTGGGGGGGAATAACTGTGGTGACAACAACAAAGGAAACTTTTGCACTTTTGTTCTTTTGCACATTTTTTGGGCACGTTTTTGATATTGCACCATTTTTTGTGTTTTCATGAGGAAAATACTCTGGTTCAAGTGGATGCAGCTAATCTGGAGCTTTATGTCCCAAGTATACAGAGATTTAAGTGGGGGGAAAGTGACAAGAAAAGTGTGATGTGTTTTGTCAGTGTTTTGAAATTACCAGTAAATAAATGTGAACAACTGAATCAAACAATGCCTTGATTCTCTCCATATGTTTACTTACACCCCACCTGCTTCCCTGATGTCATGGTCCTCTTTGAGAATGAAGGACAAACAGCACCCTATTTCCCCATGTTTATTCACACTTCACCTGCTGCCCACAAGGATTTGAGGTAGTTTATATAAACCCAGTATAAAACAACAAAAATTTTCTCAATGAAAAAATCAGGGGCAGAGCAATAGATGCTACCAGGCACCAAGAATAGATGGTTCTGACCATGGAGTACTGAAGTTAGCTCTGTGGGAATTTCCTGGAAGTTCAGCCAGAACAGAGAATGCCGTGAAGTCTAAAGTTCTTGGCTAACAAAAGCAGAGGTAGCTGTGATGTAGCATAAAGAATATTGGATGTGGGATAGAGACCTTGGGCAAGAAACTTCCTCTGAGCCCCAGTTTTCTCTGTAAAATGAGGGAGAGTAGAGTAGATTACCTCTAAGACACCTTTGAAATCTGTGACCCTACAATTTATGATTCCTTCTATTCTAAATGTCTCTTGTCATTTGTTGTTCTGCAATACCATTAGTACAAGGACCTACAATTTCATCGGAAGGAAGGAAGGAAACAAGCATTTGTTAAGCATTGACTATTGCCAGACACTGGGCTAAGCACTTTAAAAAATATCTCATTTGATCCTCATAATAACCTGGGAAGTAGGTGTTGTTATTATTCCCATTTCACAGTTGAGGAAATGGAGGCAAATAGAGGTTAAGTGACTTGCTCACCATCACACAGCTGGATTTAAAGTCAGGCTGCCCTGTGCCCTTCTCCTCTGCATTATCTACTTACTGCCTCTGTAAGTCCAGGGAATGTCTCCAGCGACTCATCACTATCTCCCTGTGATTTACAAAATGGTCTTTGTGAGTTACTGTGGCTAAAAAAAAAAGTCTTTGACCTGGCAGTATGCTGGGATGCAGATCAATATACCACTCAGCCCCTACATGAAGACTTTTCAGCTTGGTAAGACTTTCTATAATTCATGTTCAACTGGGTTAGCCTCAGGGAACCCAGGATCATCTCCGCACCACCATGAGGTATTAGCATAGGACTTTAGTGGAGATATTTTTAGGAGTAGTAACAAAATAAGATAGCTGACCTTATCATTGTACATCAAGATTTACCATGCACTTGACAAGCATTATCCTACTTTGTCCCCAAAACAATCCAGTGAGTTGGGTGGTGCTAGAGGTATATAGCAGCCCAGTTCCCTCCTAACTCCAGAACCCCTTGACAGCTCCAGGTTTAAAGTAAGATACTTGGGATAATCATAATTATTCAAACACTGCTCAAGCCTCAGGTTATACCCATTAATAGTGGCTGATCCTCAGGACTCTGGCTTGGGCCCTCTTCTCCCTTGGTATCGTTTCACATTATAATTTTATCAGTTATGTATTCCATTATTACCTACGTGCTAATGATTTTCAGATCTGCTTACACAGCTCAAACTTCCTACCTAACCAGCCGTCTCTAATTGACTTACAGACATCTTGATCAGGATGTCTTATGGACATCTTAAATTCAACATGTTCAAAGTTATATTCACCTTTCTGCCCAAGTGGTTCCCTCTTCCTTACTTCCCCATTACTGCTGAAGGCACCACTAACCTCTCAGTCACCCAAGCAAACAAACCTATGGATAGAGTGGATAAGGATGTTTTTTAGGATTGAATAGTTTAGTTATTCAGTCATGTCTGTGGGGTTTTCTTGGCAAAGGTACTGGAGTGGTTTGCTATTTCCCTCTCCAGTGGATTAGGGTAGAAGTTAAGTGACTTCCTCAGGGCCATACAGCTAATAAGTATCTGAGGATGGAGTTGAATTCAGGTCTTCCTGACTCTAGGTCGAATGGTTCTATTCACTGAGTCATCTAGCCATCTCTGTTAAGGTATAGGCTGATTTAATCTGTTGGCTGTTAATAAGTTCTGCATAGAATTTCTCTGCCTCCCCATCCTTTGTAAGTGATATTGGGGAGAAAGGAAGTAAGCTTTTGTATAGCACCAGGGGTGGGGAACCTCTGGAATCAAGTGCACCCCTTTGACTGAATCCAAACTTCACAGAACCAATCTCCTCAATAAAAGAATTTGTTCTGTGAAGTGTGGATTGAGTCAAAGAACCACACTTGAGGACCCAGAGGGCCACATGTAAATCAAGGCCACAGGTTCCGCAGCCCTGTGTTACACACTCTGCTAAGTACTCTGCCAGTATTATCTCTCTTGACGTTAGCATGTCAATAGCAATCCTTTCCATGAGGTCATTTTATTTTAATTCTTTTCATTTATCAAATATTTATGGCAATATGAGATAAATAGATAGCCCATGAAATCACATTTCCTGTTGCTGTTTGGATGCGCACAATAAAGCCAATTTGATTAATTACCTTACTTGTCTTTTCAAGAAGAATCCATGAGGTGTCCTTCCATTTAGCTGCAATTTTCTTTTGTTTTCTAGTTTTCTTTATAACAAGAATGTCAAAAATAAGAACATTCTTTATAACAAGAATGTCAACTTCTCCGTTATATCCACTTGTTGGTCATTAGACAGGGTTCTCACATTGGGTGTCAACATCTAAGTTATTATTTATAGATGGTCTATTGTATATAGGCAGTCTAAAAAATCATGTGATTTTTTAAAACCCCCGTCCCCCTTTTCCATCACTCTGCTAGTGACACTTCAGAAGTGGAAGGGGGGCTACACAGGATTGAGAGTCACTTTGTATTTCTTTCATTTCATGAGCTACTGTGACTAAAGAATCTACCACCCAATGGTCAATCTAATGACAATGATGTAATTAATGGAGATTTTTTTAAAAATCCATATCTGGGATTTCATTGATGTAGAAAACTCCAGGCAAGGAAACTCCCTATACAAATTTATATATTTAAAGATTTTCTAGGACTTTGAGAGGTTAACTGCCTTGGCCAGAGTCACACAGTTAGTATGTGCACTTGAACTCATGTCTTCTGGACTCTGAGGCCAGCTCTCCATCTGCTACACCACATTGCCTCTCAGGAGGAATATTACTATATTACCAATTAGTCAGTCAACAAGCATTTTTAATTAAAATTAATTAAAATTAAAACACATATTAAGTGTTTCCTTAGTACCCAGGCTTCATGACCTGGCCCCAATCTATATCTCCAACCTTATTATGCACTACTCCCCCTCTGCCACTCTCTAGTTCAGCCAGCACCCCACCTCCCATCTCTGGGCTTTTGTACAGGCTATATTCCATGCTTGGTAGACACTCCCTCCTCACTTCTGTGTCTTAGAGTCGCTTGTTTCCTTTAAGATTCAGCTCAAGTACCACATTCTACATGAAGCCTTCCCTGATACCCCCAGCTTCTAGGGCCCTCACTCCCAAACTGACTTTGAACAGATTTTTGTTTATATTCTGTAAACATTTTTTATTCATATATTATCTCCTTCAACAGAATATAAATCTGCTTTTGAACAGGGATTGGTTCATTTATTTTCCTTTCTATCTTTATATCCTAGCACAGTTTCTGGGACTTAGTAGGCACTTAATAAATTCTGTTGGCTGATCATCTATTAAATAGAGCCAAAGACATCCCTGAGGAAAGAAAATTCTATCCACGTTGACATTCAATTAGTCAGTCAACAAGCATTTATTAAGGACCTACTAAATGCCAGGCATGATGCTTAGTGCCAGGAATAAGGTAAATAGACATAATCTATCAACAATTACTAGTCTTTGGGGGGGCTAGGTGGCGCAGTGAATAGAGCACCGGCCCTGAAGTCAGGAGGACCTCAGTGCAAATTCAGCCTCAGACACTTGACGCTTACTAACTGTGTGACCTTGGGTAAGTCACTTAACCCTAATTGCCCTGCTTTCCCCCTGAAAAAAAAAAAACAAAAATAAAAAATGACTAGTCTTTGAGTCCAATCATTCAACTTCTAAATTTAATTAGCTCTATTATAATTTTACTCATTCCCCTACCTTCTTAAACCCAGACACCTTGCCACTAGAGTCAAAAATATGCTTTGAAAGATTTAGCCCTGGTAGCTCTAGAAACTCCTACCCTGGGACTCCCAACACCCTGACTGATGAGTGACTCAAAAGTCTACTATTTCAGGCCAGCTAGTCCAGCCATGATTCACTTTATTCCTCTGCCATCTTTTTAACAGCTTCCTGACTTCCACAAGCTTGCCCCTAACCCCCACCTCCCTACCTCCATATTGTCTATTTCTGGGGCCATAATCAGATTAATATTTCCATTGCTCTTGGAAATGACATATCAATCTATACTCAGTGGTTCCACTCACTATTTCTATAATTTTACAAATTAAAATACCCTTCCCTAGCCACTACTTCCCTATATATGTTGTTTTCCTCTTTTAGAATTTAAGCTCCTTGAGGGTAAGCACTGTTCACTTTTGTTTTTGTATTCACAGGGCTTAGCACAGTGCTCACACATAGTAAGGACATAATAAATGCTTTCTCATTCATTCATTCATACATTCATTTATTCAGCCTACATTTCTCTCACACACAAAGATAATGGGAGAAATTTTGTTAAATATGCATTAATTGAACTCACTATTTGACAAAAACTGCTGGGGAAAACTGAAAAACAGTATGGCAGAAACTGGATATAGACCAATATCTCACACCATATACCAAGATAAGTTCAAAACAGGTACATGATTTAGACATAAAGTGTAATACCATAAACAAATTAAGAGAGCAAGGAATAGTTTACCTGTTAGATCTATGGAGAAGGGAAGAATTTATGTCCAAACAAAAGATAGAAAGCATTAAAAGATGTAAAATGGATCATTTTTATTATATTGAATTAAAAAGATTTTGTACGAACAAAACCAATGAAGCCAAGATGTGAAGGAAAGCAGAAAGCTGGTGAGAAAATTTTTTACAGCAAGTATTCCCATAAAGGCCTCACTTCTCAAATATACAGAGAACTGAGTCAAATTTATAAAAATACAAGTCATCCTCCAATTGATAGATGGCCAAAAGATATGAACAGGCAGTTTTCAGAAGAAGAAATCAAAGTTATCTCTTATATATGAAAAAAATACTCTGAGTCACTATTGATTAGAGAAATGCAAATGAAAACAACTCTGAGGTATCACCTCATACCTATCAGATTAGCTAACATGACAAAAAGAAAGAAAATGATAAATGCTGGAGGGGATGTGGGAAAATTAGGATGAGAAAACTTTGCATTGTTGGTGAAGTTGTGAACTGATCCAATCATTATGGGGAACAATTTGCAGCTATGCCTAAAGGGCTTTAAAACTATAAATACCCTTTGACACAGCAAGACCACTAGCAGGTCTGTATCCCAAAGAGATTTTTTTTTAAAGGGAAGAACTGTTATTTGTAGAAAAATATTTATAACAGCTCTTTTTGTGTTGGCTAGAATTTGGAAATTGAGGGGATATCCATCAACTGGGGAATGGCTGAACAAGTTGTGATTTAAGATTGTAATGGAATACTATTGTGCTATAAGAAATGACAAGCAGGATGATTTCAGAAAAACATGGAAAGACTTACATGAACTGATGCAAAGTGAAGTGAGCAGAACCAAAACATTACACAGTCACAGCAATATTGTGTGATGATCAACTGTGAATGACTTAGCTATTCTCAGCAATACAATGATCCAAGAAAATTCCAAAGGACTCACAATGAAAAATGCTATCCACCTCCAGAGAAAGAACTGATGCAGATCAAAGCACACTATTTTTTACTTTATTTTTTTAGGTCTGTGTCTTCTATTAGAATTCCCACAACATAATTAATATGGAAATATGTTTTGCATGACTGCATATGTGTTACCTATATCAAATTGCTTATTATTTCAAGGAGGGGAGAGGGAAAAAGGGGAAGAATTTGGAACTCAAATTAAAAAAAAATGAATGTTCAAAATTGTTTTTACATGTAATTAGGAAAAATAAAATATTCAAAAAACAAATATGCATGAATTTCATCATGATTTTTAAGTTATAACAGAACAGGTTTTTGGTTGGCATAGCTTTTAGTTTAAATATATTTAAAGTGGATTTGGATTAATTTAGAATGTGGAGGAGAGGGAACTGCTTATTATGGCACCATCATCTTGTTTCTTCTGTCCAACCACCTGCCTGGAAATTGCTGTTGGAGAATCACAGAGCCCTTGCAGGGTCTGACTATTCTATAAACTTTTTTTTTTGGAGGGTAATTGGGTTTAAGTGACTTGCCCAAAGTCACATGGCTAGTAAGTGTGTCAAGCGTCTGAGGCTCAATTTGAACTCAGGTCCTCCTGACTCCAGGGCCGGTGCTCCATTTACTGCGCCACCTAGCTGCCCCTGTTCTATAAACTTTTGAGAAGCAAAAGAAACAAAACATCTTGGTTCAATTTTCAAAGAAGGGTTTTGAGGATGGGGCCATTTGAGGGATATTCATTCAATATGAGTGTTTAGATTCGCTCTTTTAGAGAATGAGAGGCACTGTTGAGTCCTGAAGAGCCTACTGCAAGGAATCAGTGTTCACCAAATTATTCTGGCAGTTTGCTTGTTTGTTTGTTTTAAGATATGCTAGAATAGGTAGAGCCTAGAGTCAGGGGAAAGAATTCTCCTGGAAACTTTTTTTGTCTAAAATCTACCTCTTCCTTCTCTACCCTACGTTTACCCCTCCACTGAAAAAGAAAGAAAAACAAAGACCTTGTAATGAATATGTATAAATATGTCTATGTAAATACATATATATATACATATACATATATACAGTATCAACATAAATTCCCTCATTGACTGTGTTCCAGAAGTATGTCTCAATTTGCCTTCTAAGTTCAACATTTTTGTCTTGAATTGGTGGCATTTTCAGCAATAATCCTCTGGAATCATTGTTGGTCATTGTGTTTATCAGTTACTAATTCTTTTAAAGTTGTTCATCTTTAGAATTTGTTACTACTGTAGAAATTGTTCTCCTGGTTCTGCTTCCTTTGCTCTGTCTCAGTTTCTTCAAATTTTCCCAGATTTCTCTGAAATTGTTCCTTTCATCATTTCTAAAGACAGTACCATTCTATTATTTTCAAATACCATAATTTGTTCAGCCATTTTCTATTTTATGTACACCCACTTAGTTTTCATTCCTTTGCCATCACAAAAAGAGCAGCTATAAATATTTTTATATATGTGGGTTCTTTTCCTCTTTCTTTGATCTCTTTGGGAGTATAGGACAGTCAATGGGTCAGAGGTTATGTACAATTTAGTAATTTTTTGAGCATAGTTCCCAATTGCTTTCCAGAATGGCTGGACCAGTTCAACCAGCAATGTATGAATGTGCCTGTTTTCTCCACAGCCCCTCCAGCATATATTGTTTTCTGTTTTTGTCAGCTTTGCCAATCATATAGGTATGAGGTGGGCACTTTAGTTTGCATTTCTCTATTAATGATTAGAAGCATTTTTTCACATGGTGACTGATCCCTTGGATTTCCTCTTCTGAAAATTGCCTGTTCTTATCCTTTGACCATTTATCAACTTGTATCTTATAGATTTGAATCTATTCCCTATATATCTTGGAAATGGGACATTTAGTTCCAAATCACTAGTGATTAGAGAAATGCAAATCAAAACAACTCTGAGGTACCACATCTCACTGGCCAGACTCACTAAGATGACAAAACAGCAAAATGATAAATGCTGGAGAGGATATGGAAAAATTGGAACACTAATGCATTGTTGGTGGAGCAGCGAACTGATCCAGCCATTCTGGAACTACACCCAAAGGGCTATAAATAAATTCATACCCTTTGACCCAGCAATACCACTTCTAGGGTTATATCCCAAAGAGATCAGAGGAGTGGGAAGAGGACCCATATGTACAAAAATATTTATAGCAGCTCTTTTTGTGGTGGCAAAGAATTGGAAAACAAGGGGACGCCCATCCATTGGGGAATGGCTGAACAAGCTGTGGTACATGAATGTAATGGAATACTCCTGTGCTATAAGAAATGAGGATCAGACGGACTTCATAATAACCTGGAGAGACTTGTATAAACTGATGCTGAGTGAGAAGAGCAGAACCAGGAGAAATCTGTACACAATCACAGACACAACGTATGTGTGATGAGTAACTTCAATAGACTGGGCTCCTCTCAGCAATACAAGGTTACAGGACAACTAAAAAAGACTCACGATGGAAGGAGACATCCACATCCAGAGAAGGAGAAGCGGAGTCTGAGTGCAGACTGAAACAAACTACTTGCCCTGTTTCTTTCTCTTGTTTCGTTTTGTTTCCTCTTTCCCACTGATCATTCCATCAGTTACAATCCTTCTTTACAACCTGACTAATGATTAATGGGAAGATATTTGTAGATCCTGTATCCCAGTGCATGCTGCCATGATGGGGGGGGGAAAGAAGGGGAGAAAATCTGAAACTCAAGGGACTGTGGAACTGAACGTTGTAAACTAAAAGTAAATAAACAAAAAAAAAATAAACTCCCCCCCCCCAAAAAAGGAAATGGGACATTTTTATCAGAAAAACCTGCTATAAAGATTTTTCCATTACCTGTTTTCCTTCCAGTTTCAGCTACATTGATTTTTTTTATGCAAAAAGTTTTCAATTTTTTTATTTTTGCTTTTTTGGAGAGGGGAAGGCAGGGCAATTGGGATTAAGTGATTTGCCCAAGGTCACACAGCTAGTAAGTGTTAAGTGTTTGAGGCTGGATTGAACTCAGGTCCCCCTGACTCCAGGGCTGGTGCTCTATTCACTGCACCACCCAGCTGCCCCAACTTTTCAATTTTATATAATCAAAATTGCCCATCTTTTCTTTTGTGATATTCTTGATCCTTTAGTCATGAACTCTTTCCTTATCCATAGATCTGAAAGGTATATTATCCCTTGTACTTCTGATTTATTTATGATGACACCTTTCATGTTTAAGTCACATAACCACTTGGAACTTATCTTCATATAGAGTGAAAAGTTGGTCTACACCTAGTTTCAGTGTATTATTTTTTTAAAGACCAAAATGGAATAAATATTTTGGACACCTTTTATGTCTAAGTCACGTAACCATTTGGAACTTATCTTGGTATAGAGTGAGAAGGTTGTGTATACCCAGTTTAAATGTATTCTTTTTTTTTTCAAAGATTAAAACAGAATAAATCTTTTTTTCAAGTTTGAATACTCTTCTTAACAGTGATTGATATTTTTATTCATGCCTATTTAAAAAAAAATTAGGATCGTGTGTCTAAAGCTGGAAGGGACCTCTAACCCAACTCCCTCATTTTACAGATGAGAAAACTTTGGTCCAAGGAAGTTAACTGACTAGTCCAACATCACAGAGATAATGGCAGAATTTGAACCCAAGTTGTTTGACTCAAGAGCCAGAGAAACAAAAATTTTCAAGGCTGAAAAAGAAAATTGAACACAACACACTTACCAGAAAAAGAAAAAAATGAGGAAAGGGAGGAAATGAGAAGCTTGAAACTATCACTGCTAGTTACTAACTGTGTGACTTTGGGTTAATTATTTCTAGGCCAGTTTCCTCTTCTGTCAAATGAGGGCCTTACAATAATACTCAGATAGTCTATAAATTTCTGAACTGAACCTAAGCCCACTTGGAATCTGGACAAACATAGGAATAGATAGATACCATTGAGAAAGATGTGACCAGCTAATCTGGGCCTTGGATTTCAGACCAGCAGGTGGCCTAAAGATCATTTCGAATTTAGAAACTGTATTGGGACTACGTCTTAGTAAATTTGGACTTTTTCATTCTTATCTTCCTCTATTAATTTGAAGTACGTGTTTAGATCCTTAGAACTGAACATAACTGATTTTGCTCACTGAAGTCTGATACTGGTTTGACTGTCTTCTCTATTCTCCTACACTTCTACTACTATTTCCCTACCCTTTTAGTCCTTCCAGAGGCAGTAGTGTTTATTAGGGGTGGGGAAACGCAGCGTCTAGTCTAGGCCAACATGGCCCTCTAGGCCTTCCTATGTATCCCTTTGACTGAATCCAAACTTCACAGAACATATTCAATATAATAATACTATTAATATAATTAATAAATAATAGTAATCATATAATCATATTTATATAGTATATAAATTATAACTAATAATTATTCATTATTATATTAATAAATAAAATGATCTGTTATATTATAATTAAAATATTATTATATTGGATTTGTTCTGTGAAGTCTGGATTCAGTCAAAAGGGCCAACTTGAAGGCCTAGAGGGCCACATGTGGCCTCAAGGTCGAAGGTTCCCCACTCCTGTGGGTGGGCTATTCCTTTACCTCTTTAGGTCCCCTGCAGAACTCAGAGGCAAAGCTGGGGGTGCAGCAGACAGAATGTGGCTCTGAGAGAAGGAGAAAGACATAGTTCTAGGCATGGAAGAGTCCAAGTAGTGGCCAGTGCAGGAGTAGGAAGGAATCCCACATGTCCTGGGGGCCTCTTGGCTCTCACAGGATGTAAACAGCATTCCTCACAGTAATTATCAACATACTGGCTAGCATTTATATATTTATTGCCTTAAGGTTTGCAAAGTGCTTTACAAATATTATCTCATTTAATCCTTGTTGTTGTCTTTCAGTTGAAGTCAAGTCTTTGTGACCCCATTTGGAGGTTTTCTTGGCAAAGATACCGGAATGGTTTAATATTTCCTTCTCCAACTCATTTTACAGAGGATGAAACTGAGGCCAACAGGGTTAACTGACTAGCCCAGGGTCACACAGCTAGTAAATGTCTTCCCTCATATCTGAATTCAGGTCTCCCTGACTCCAGGCCCAGAGCTCTATCCACTGTGCCACCTAGCTGCCCCCATTTAATCCTTACAACACTGTAAAGGAGGTGCTATTTTTATGCTCATTTTACGGATGAGGCTGAGGTTATCAGGGTTCCATAGCCAGAGAGAATCTGAGGCAGAATTTGAACTCATGTCTTCCTAATTCCAAATAAAGTATTCTATCCGATGGTGCCTCGGCTTGTCATGATAGACAAGCAGAACAATGACTTCTTCTCCACCATCACCATCCTTGACAGTGCTATATCTGGGACAGGGAGCTAAGCACTAAGAGAAGTTACGTAATGGTAGCAAATGAGGCTTGTAGAGAAGAGATCTAATGGAAGAACAGGAGTTAGAAAATCTGGATTTGAATCCCAGTTTGACTTAATAGCTGGGTGACCTTCAAGCAAATTGTTTAACTTCTCTGGAACAAAATTTCTTCATCTATAAAATGGAATTTGATTATCAGATGTTAAGGTGCCTTTCAGGACTATGGATAAGACAAGAAAAGAATTTTTTTTTTAATATTGAGAAAGAACAGGGCATCTTTACTGGCCACAGAAGAGATGAGAAAATATAATCCTCTTCCTTTTTTACAGAATAGACGGGGTGGGACAGCTAGTTGGCTTAGTGAATAGAGTATGCCCCTGGAGTCAGAAGGACCTGAGTTCAAATGCGACTTCAGACACTTAACACACTAGCAGTTTGACCTTGGGCAAGTCACTTAACCCCAATTGCCTTGCTTTCCCCCTCCCCCCCCAAAAAAATCAGAGAGGGATTATGGATGTGGAATATTACCTAGGCTGTCAAACTCCCTTGATGAGTTTATTAGTTTGGCTGAACTGCTTTTTCCCTCCTTTTTAATTTCTTGTTAGAAGGAATGGGCTCCCTAGGAAGAAGAGACAATTCCGAAATGAAACTGCTACCAAAACAAAGTACATCTTTTTTCTTTTTTACCCCTAGGGGTGAAAGATCTTGATTTTGTTTAAGAAGTGGACCTTAGGGAGTTGAGCAGTAGGGAAATAAGTAAGGTCCAGAGCATACATTAGGGAGGTTAGTGTTATTTGGTGCAATGAATAAAAGCCCTGGACTTGGGAGTCAGTAAGACTTGAGTTCAAGTGTGACCTCACTAGCCCTGTGACCCTGGACTGACAAGACACTTAACCCTTATAAATCTCAATTTCCTCATCTGTAAAGTGGGGAGAAAAACAGGGTTTGTTTTGAGGATATTTGTAAAGCGCTTTGCAAACCTTAAAGTACTCAATAAATGTTAGCAATTGTTATTATTATGAGAGACACAGGAGACCCATCCTGTGAACTCAGAGCACTTTATAAGCTTTTGTGATTAGTCTGCTCTCTCCCCCAGCCCTGACTTGCACACTACAACGCTAGGAGGGGTGTGGTTTATTTTTTAAGGTCTGGGGCTTTTTCTCCCCATCTCTTTTTTGTTATAAAAAAATTAAGACACTATGATTTTTCTTCCTTTTTATTAAAGTGGTTGATAGTCTCGTCTCCATATATGGAGATTCTATGTAAATAAAATAGGGGTGGGAGGCAGAGTCCAGCCCAGAAGCTCCCAGCACGAGGTAGAAGGCACCCAATCACAGGGCTTCCTGGAAAAGAGGCTGCGCGGGGGCCAAGACTCGCGCAGAGCTCCGACTCCGCCCATTCCCGAATACAGCCACCCTCCGAGATCCTTCTTCCGAGTGTGGGCACCGCCTTTGCCCCGCCTTCCCCCCCATCCGTGAACACGCCCCTTTCCGTGACCCCGCTTCCTCCTACGAGCACCCCCTTCCTTTCATGATCCCTCCCTCTCTACAGGCCTCTTCCGGTGACCCTACCTTTCCCCTTTGGCCTCCCCTTTCTTTAACTATCTCTTCCTCTCCACCCGCCTCTCTCTCTCTTCCCTGCCCCTCCCCCCGACCTCGCCCCTTCTTACGTCCTCCCCTCCCCGTTTTAAGTTGTTTTTCACTTCCGCCGTCCCTCTTCCCCCCCTCCTTCAGCGACCTCACCCCTCTCCTTTGTACGCGCCCGCCCCTCGCCTTGGAGGTCGGTGCACGAGCAGCTTTCCTAAAATCCAACAGAGAATTTTATAATCCCCTAAAGATGACAAAAAAGAATAACTGAAAAAAATGCTTCTCCACCTAGGCGGGGAACAGACCACAGAGTAGCCACACAGACGAGAAAGCCAGAGTAGAAATGCCTAGAGAGGACCTGGGCTGTGGCAGCAATTAGGAGGAGGGGAAGTCGCACTGTGGAGACGTCTGTGTCTCCTCCGGAAATTAAAGAATCGCTTTCCCCTTCTTACCCCTCCCCCCGCCCTAGCTCTTGTAGATAAAGGAATACCCAAACCCTGGAAAACAATTTTCTCCCTTACTCCCCGTGCCTGGGGTTTTAAGTCCCAGGTTAGCTTTCAGGACTCGTGCGATGTGATGTATCTGTCACCATATATCTTGAGCTCTAATGCATCGTCCCTACTTCTCCAGGAGGACAGGACTGTGGCTAAATGTAATAAATGAGAAAGGGAGAGGGTCTGGACACATAGTTTGTGTCCCCAAGACCCGAGAGGCAGACTGATAACCTAATCAGTAAAATGTGCCCTGGGAGGATCTGGCCACACATTTCCCTATAAAGTCTCTTCCTAAACCCCAGAGGTACCTAGATGACTCCTAACCCTTATGTCAGAGACTCGCCCAGAATGGTCCAGAGTTCGATTTGGGAGACTTACCTTTATTTGTCTACACCTATGCAAAACTTAGCAACTTTGATAGTTTGACTCCTGCGATGGTAGCCACCACTCTCTGGTGACTCATGTGACTTACAGCAGTACTACTATCCCGATTTGGGGGGTAAGTGGGTTCCTCCCCCCCCCCCCCCGACACCTACCACTATAGCAAAACATTGAGATAGCTGGTACAGTGGAAAGGATGCTGAACATGAAGGAGGCATATGTCCATGTCAAATCATGGGTCTACCAGTATCACCTCGGGCCATTTAGTCACTTTATATCTCTAGACCTCATAAATAGAATGAGTTTTGGACCCCAAAATGTTTTGTGGATGGTGCAAGAGTCAGGAAGATTAGGGTTCAAATTTCACCTCTGACAACAGTTATCAGACCCTAGCAAGTATTTTAAAATTTCTGAGCTTTAGTTACCTCATCTGTAAAATGATGGTGGACTATATGGTTTTTAAGGACCCTTCCAGTTATGAGTCTATGATCCTATTCATAATATCCTGGTATTATGATGATAATGGGTGGAGTGTTATAGGTCACCTTGCTATTGTTAATATGTTGGACGACCTCCTAAATTCTGCTTTGCCCTTCACATCGGTTGTTTGCTATTTAACCTCAGAAAAGTACTAGCCCTCAAGCAGCTTGACCAAGGGGGATGCTTCTGCCATTAAATGCCTTGCCGTTATTTAAAACTTTCTGTTCTTTACACCTTGGACCCCGGCAGCAACGCAAAGGATCTTCCCCTGTTGTTGTAGGAATTTCTTTTACTCTCTGCTCAACCAAAGTCTCAATTTCCCACTCTACACTAAACTAGTATGAAACCATTCAGTTTAACTCTACACTATCCCCAGTTGAATTGAACAAGCATTTATTGTGTAGCACGCACTGTTCCAGGAGCTAGAGATACAGAAACAACAAGAAAATCCACATCTCCACCCTCAAGGAGCTTGTAGTCTATTAGTGGGAAGGAACGTACACTCAGAGAAGTAAAAACTCCTGCTGTGGCACAATGGATAGAGTGCAGAACTTGGGTTCAAATCCTACCTGGAACACACGTAGAAAAGAAAAATTAAATACTCCCAAATAGTTACCTTTATCCTATAGATCCAAAGATAGAGAACCTTATGGACTCAGATAGATATCTTTACCATAACCAGTTTCTGACTTTTGCAGTATTGGCTGTGTAATCTCTGTATGGGGAAGAAGATGAGTCTCACAGCACAAGATTTATCAAAAGCTGAACTAAACCTTTGTTCGGAAAGTCACTTTTTAATGAAATAGTACACTTAGATAACTTTGAATGAACTTACTATTCCATTTTCAGTCAGTCTCTAAAATTATTGATTGCCTTTGGACCTAGCTAGAGGATGAGATTCTCCTGAGGGGCTCCCACAAACCCCAGTTTAAGAATTCCTTAATATTGTCTGGGATGAAGAATACCCTTCATCCTTAATTTAGTAAAAGAAATAAACACAGAGATCTCTTAGGATAAAAACAGAAGTTTATTCTCTTCTCCGGGAGAAGGGGGCGGTCTTCCCCATGATTCATCATGTAGAAGAGGCAAGTTACAAAAGACAGAGCAAGAATTTATAACTTAGTTAAGCCCCCTTTCCCGACTGTCTCCTCTCTCATTGGTGAAGAGGCATACCTCACCAAATTCTTCCCCAACTGGGACAGCAAGAAAAGAGAGGGGGAGGGTCCCACCGAGGCGGGGAAAATAGACAAAGGAAGATAAAAGTGATTGACAGCAGCAATGGAGGAGGAGGGAGGAAGGGAAAGTTAACAACCCCAAATTGAGAAGTTTTCACTCATCCCATATAATATTATCTGTGTTCTCATGAGAAAACCACTTAACTTCTCTGAACCTCAGTTTCTTACTCTGAAAAATGGGGAAATAATCCATAATATCTATCTATAGAGTTATCATGAGACTCAAATGAGATCATGTGTAAAAGGCTTTATAAATTTTAAAGCACTTTAATCTTTAAAGTTAGTTATTGTGATTTACTATTATGAAGCTATCATCAGTATGATGATGATAACAATGATGATGGGGTCACTTATGAGTGGAGGTTGTTGCAGAAACAATACAAAGTACAAGTCAGATTCAGTTGAATGATGAGGTTGGAAACCAGACATCAGAGTTAAGAAGAAAGTGAGAGGAAAGGAAGTAAAGGCAGGCATTGATTGTAGATAGCCTTCCCAAAGAGTTTAGGGAAAAGGAAAAAAGCTATAGGACAACAACCAGCAGGATGCATGTAAGGAGTTTTTTGTGCACATGGGAAGATAGGTGTGATTGTAAGCAGAAAGAAGGCAATCAGTAGACTGGGAGAGACTGAAGATTAGTGACAGAGTAGGGATGATAGTAGGAGTGATCTTTTGGAGAAGATAGGATGAAATGGGACCACACGTGCATGTAGGGGGGTTTGTCTTGGCAAAGAGATCAGCTTGCCAAGATTACCTGTTCGTATGAGAGAGTAGTGAAGGAGGACACAGTAGCAGAAGGTCTCTAAGTAATGTGAGATTAGGAGAAGAAGAAGAGAAGGAGCTCTCTGGGAATGGCTTCAAGTTTTTCAGTGAAATATGGGGCAAGGTTCTTGACTAAGAAGTATGAGGGGAGAGGAGACATGGAAGATCTGAGGAGAGATGAAAAACCTTGGAAAAGCTGCAGTGGTTAGTTGTATAGAATCAATTAGGGAGGTATAAAAGAATTGTGAGGGCTCAGTTGAGATTATGTAGCATACATGTATAGTGGACCCAATCAGCAAAGTTTCATGATTTTCTCCACGTTTGTTCAACAACACATGAATAGAAGTAAAGTAGGTGGATAGAAGAAGTGATCAAAGGCTGAGGCCATCTGTAATAGGATAAAGAAAGAAATAATGTAGAGTTGAGTTGGTTCATCACAAAAGTCAAGATGGGGAAGGGAAAAGAGTATAGTCTTTGCATAGGAGGTAACTGGGAAGAACTGAGGAGTATAGAGAGTGGAGATCACAGTGAGAATATAGAACAGGTTTGGAGTTGAAAGGCAAAAGGAGATATAGAAGAGCAAAAGATTATAATGAAATAAAAGAATTTCAGAGTTCACAAACATGGACGTGGAACACTTCCATGTGTTGAGAATATCAAGGGTATAACAATGTCTGTGATTAGCTTGGGTAGGGTAGAGGAGTAAATGGAAAATGAGTTAGTTGACAACCTGAGAAGTGAGGATGTTTGAGGAAATATCAATTGATAGGGATGTTGAAGTTCCCTAGTAGAAGGAGTTGGGGAGGAAAGCAAGTCTTTGAGCTAGATACTGAACTCATTGAGAAAGCAAAGAGAATATCCTGAATTTCAGTTGATAATAGCTACCCAAATTTTAATTGGGTGATAGATACGGACCAAATGAACCTCAGAAAAGAGGTTCCTGAATTATAGTATTAGAAAGAGAATCTGGAAATGTCAGTGGGGAGCAAGGAGTATTCCAGGTCCCCCATCATGACCCACATGAGTTAGGGCAATCAAGTAAAAGTATAACCAATGCTAAACAGATGGCCAGTGATGCTGTGTCATAAGAAAGCAGTCTGAGTAAATGAAAGAAGATGGAAGGAGAAAGGAAAAGAGTTAAGTTGAACGCAAGCTTAGTATTTGTGGAACAGGCATTCCAGGGAGCATAAGGGAAGGAGTGGGTTGATTTTTGAGTGATACGTTGTAGAGTGATGTTAGGCTGAGGGAGATGAGAAAAGGAAACCAGGTTGTATGGGACATATTTGTGTGATGATAGCCAAGGGGTTCAGAATCACTGGAATAAGAAGGTTATGATGGTGTTCCAGGAGAATGTTAATCATTGAGGAATGAATTCAGGCAGGTTATTGTTATTCCCTAAGAAACCAGGCAACCAGTGTTAGATGTAGAGTAGGCCAGAGGGTGAGACACAGTAGTGGAAAGGGTGAGCAGAAAGAGGCTAGGCCTTGTCATAATGTGGAGTAACAGGCATACCAGTCCTCAAGTTAGCCTCAGGGTAGAGTTGTCCCAGGGTTCCTGCAACAGTGTGTATCTGGAAGAAGTACTAGGAGTGGTGACAAAAAAAGAAAGAAAGAAGGAGTGGAAAAGTGATTTTTAAAAATTAATCAACCTGCCATAAGCAGGGTCTAGGATTAGAGGGAGTTTAGATTAGCAGAAATCAAGCTTCTCTCTCTTGGATGGCCCCATCACCTTCATGTAGGCAGAGTTACCCTTTCCAAGCTCCTCCTTTCAACCTGCCCTAGAAGCCATATTTGCCTTTTATCAAGCTTATGCTCTGGCAGCTGCACTCAGAAGACTAGACCATCAGAACAGTGGGGTAAGTGAACTTGGCTAAAGTTGATCACCAAACTTCTTTTTCTAGATCGTTTGTGCCCCAGAGGAATTATGAAATCCAGGTTCAAGCGGGTTATTACTCCCCCCTGGGGAATTTATAAAATTAGTTTTTAAAAAATCAGTTATCAATAACGTTCTTCCTCATTTGGCTCAAGTCCTCAGCCAGGATAGAGTCCATGTAACTTGGACCCTTCTAATCCAAACTTCTGTCCCTTTATCTTTACAGATCACAGTTCATTCACTGCCCTTTTTCTTTCTGCCTTTCCCTCCATAAATAATTAAGTACACAACCAGAAACAGTTACAATTAATCCTTTATTCAGCTGGCATTGATATTTATTAAAACACAAGATAAAAAAGTAACTTTAAAGAACAAAAACCCTTTGGAATAGGAACTCTCTGGAAAGGAGAAAAAAAGATGAGAAGAGAAAGAGAGGAAAGTGTCACCATCATCCATCTCAGCAGAGTCAGGTAGCCACAGGGCCTCTTATCTTGGAGATACAGG
Source organism: Pseudochirops corinnae (assembly GCA_028646515.1). NCBI lineage: Eukaryota > Metazoa > Chordata > Mammalia > Diprotodontia > Pseudocheiridae > Pseudochirops > Pseudochirops corinnae. The sequence goes on along the minus strand of JAQQSV010000298.1, from coordinate 90,575 downwards.
TTGGTATCTCCATGGTGTAGTTCTCTTCACACACTGCCCTCCCCACCCCTCACCCCTCACCCCTATTTTGATAGCAGCAACAAGCACTGAGGCAGCTGGTGTTTTCTCCATTTCCTTCCAGGGCAAAAGTAAAAAAACCAACCCAAATTTCCTGCACCTCATGCTGGTGCTCAGTTTCAATCTCCCTGATGTTCCTCATTCTCTACTCAGCCAGTGCCAAGCAGGCACTTAACAAGCCAAGAGGATCTATTCTGACCCATTGTCTTCAATTGTCTACATCTAATTTCTCCACATCTTAGAAATACTAACAATTATGTCAGCCTGGCAGTATATGCAGTCACTACTCCACACTAGAAGACCTCTACTTTTGCAAATAATGGAGGCTGGTATAAATGGACATATTTTTAATAGTAGAAAACTTTACTCTTCATGATGTTGTTGATTTCGTTGGGTGCTTCAGTCATGACTCCATATGGGGTTTTCTTTTCTTTTTTTTAAGTTAATTTATTTTTAGTTTTTAACATTCACTTATGAAGTTTTAAATTTTCTCCCCCTCTATTTCCTCCCCCTTCCCCAAGATGGCATACAATCTGATATAGGCTCTACATATGCATTCCCATTAAACATATTTTCACATTATTCATGTTGTATATAGAAGAATTAGAATGAATAGGAGGAACCATGAGAAAGAAAAAAAACAAAACAAAACAAAAAGTGGTCTGCTTCATTCTGCATTCAGACTCCATAGTTCTTTCTCTGAATGTGGATGGCATTTTCCATCATGAGTCTTTTGGAATTGTTTTAGGTCCTTGCACTGATGAGAAGGGCTAAGTCTGTCAAAGTCAATCATCATAGTATGCAGTATGGCTGTTACTGTGTACAATGTTCTCCTGATTCTGCTCACTTCACTCAGCATCAGTGCATATAAGTCTTTCCAGGTTTTTCTGAAATCATCCTGCTTGTCATTTCTTATAGCACAATAGTATTCCATTACATTCATATAACACAACCTGTTTAGACATTCCCCAATTGATGGGCATCCCCTCAGTCTCCAGTTCTTGGCCACCACAAAAAGTACTGCTATAAATATTCTTGTACGTGTGGGTTCTTTTCTCATTTTTTTGATCTCTTTGGGATATAGCTGTAGAAGTAGTATTGCTGGGTCAAAGGGTATGCACGTTTTTATAGCCTTTTGTTCCAAATTACTCTCCAGAATGGTTAGAGCAGTTCATAACTCCACCAACAATGAATTAGTGTTCCAATTTTCCCACATCTTCTCCAACATTTATCATTTTCCTGTTTTGTCATGTTAAACAATCTGATAGGTGTGATATGGTACCTCAGAGTTGTTTTGATTTGCATTTCTCATATCAATAGTGATTTAGAGAATTTTTTCATATGACTATGGAAAGCTTTAATTTCTTCCTCCAAAAACTGCCTGTTCATATTTTACAGGGTTTTCTTGGCAAAAATACTGCAGTGTTTTGTCATTTCCTCTCTAGTTAAAACAAACAGAGTTTAAGTGACTTGTTCAGGCCCAGTGAGTGTCTGAGGCAGGATTTCAAAACAGGTCTTCCTGACTCCAGTACCAGCACTTTACCCACTGAACCACCTAGCTACCTCTTATGGCAGATGGGTATTATTTTATAAGTCAAGCCTCATGTATTACAGGAAAGGTTTAAAGGCTCTAGTGGAAAGAAGAAAAGAGAGAAGCAGTTTCAAACTTTGTCTCAGTTCTGTTGGGAAGAAAAATAAGAGGAATAGAATTTAACATGGGCTTTCCTAGAGTTTGAACTGGAAACCCCTTACGGCCTAAGAAAGAATTATATCCTCAATCATAGAGTGAGACCAACAAGTCTTCCAAGGAGGACTCTGAAAAGAGAGTGGATCACCCATTTGTTTTGCTTCTGGAGGGTCAAAAGAGGATGGAGAGTTTTAGTTTCTGGTTTTTCTATTAACACCTCAGGGGTTATTATGTGACAAAGGAAATAGAATTTTGAACTTTGGAAAATTGAGCAAGGAGTAAAACTCTGACATAAAAGCTCCTTTCAATTCAGTTTAACCAATATTTATTCAGTCGACTATGGTCAAGGTCCCTCTGCTGGCTTTAGAAGACACAAGGAGAAAAAAAAAGTCCCTACACAGAAGGAACTTGCCATTTTAAGCATAAATCAAATACTTTGACTGGATCTGCTCAGTTACAATTAGGTTTACAACTGCCAAGACATTGCTGTTAGTGAATTGACCTGGTCAGAGTTCTCTGGTCCTCGGAGTGCAAAGAAAACTCCAGAACTGAAGCAAAGCATGTTGGGTGGAAGAAGAGAAATGCTTCTGCTCCCATCCCTATAATCCACCCAAAAATTCTGGAAGAGAAATTTTCAGAACTTCTTTGCTAGCTGAAACCAGTCAACCTCCTTCAGTACCCAGCAGGATTTCCTTTAGGGACTATCACTGCGTATTCCAGTTACCTGGGCATCCAGGGAGTGCCAGTAACATTATGTGCTGGTAATGTGTGCTCTGCCCAGCCTGGGAAGCGTTAGCATCACTGTGTAGTCTGCCAATTTTATCTTATGTTAATTGATATTGTTAGCAGTGACCGAACATGAGAGAACACTGCTATTTTCCCTGGAGGGACTTCTAGAAATTAGACTTAATGTAACCTTTGTGTCAGAGGCTCCTTCCTGACATGAAAGGCCTAAGTGCATTTGAGGGTATCTTTCCCTTCTGCATCTCATTGAGCCCAACCATATGCCTGTGAACTTCAGTATCTGACCTTTCCCTACTCCCAGAGGTTTAATTATGCACTTCCTTTACAAGCAAACAAGTTTACAAGATTCAAAACATGTGTAACCACCCAGGGCAAGATGTACAGATTTATTTGGGGTTTAATGGGAAACGGTAGGACTCAGAATGACTCAAGTATCCTTCCACAGCTATGAAGGTTCTTGAAAAGAGACTTCAACAGCTCTTTTCCCTGCCCACCTCCTTGCCATTAATCTCAGGGAGTACCTAGCAGGGACATCCACCTATCATTCAATAAACATTTAAGTCCCTACTATGTGCCAAGTTCTGTCCTAAGATAGTACCTGCCCTCAAGGAATTTACAGTCTAATGAAGGAGATAGTATATTTTATATATATATATATATACATATATATATATGTATGTATATATATGTATGTATATGTGCATATATATATTCATGTATATGCACATATATATATACCTACCTACACTTATATACACATACACAAAAGCTACCTACAAGATAAATAGGAAATAATTAAGAAAGAGAAGACACTAGAACTAAAAGGTGTTAGAAAAGACTTCCTGTAGAAAATAGGATTTTAGTTGGGACTTAAAGAAAGCCAGGAGGTAGGGACATGGAGGTGGCAATCCTGGGCATGGGGGACAGTCAGAGAAAATGTCTCAAGTCCAGAGATGGAGTGCCTTGTTCATTGAACAACAAGGAAGCCAGTGTTACTGGATTGAAGGGCACAAGGAGGAGAAGAAGGTGTAAAAAGACTGGCAAAGTCAGAGGGGTCTAGGTTATAAAGGGCTTTCAGTACCAGAGAATTTGTATTTGATCCTGGAGGTGTTAAGGAGCCTCAGAAGTTTATTGAGGCAGGAGCAGAGGAATATGATTGATCTTGTGCTTTAGGAAAATCACTTTAGTGGCTGAATGGAGGATAGATCAGAATGAGGAAAGACTGAAGGCAGGCAGACCTACCAGCAGGCTTTTGCAATAGTCCAGGTGTGAGGTGATAAGGGCCTGCACTAGAGTGGTGACAGTATCAGAGGAGAAAAGGGACATATCTGAAAGAATTTTCAAAGATAAAATTGACAGGCTTTAGCCACAGATTGGATATGGTGGAGTGAAAGATAGTGAGGAATCAAGGATAACACCTACATTGTGAGCCTGAGGACTGAAAGGATGGTGTCTTCGACAGTGTTAGGGAAGGGGTGGGGAAAGTTTGCAGGGTGGGGGCAAGGAATGATGTAGGGGAGAAGATAAGTTAAATTTTGTATGTGTTAGTTTAAAATGTCTGCTGGATATCCAGTTCAAGATATTTGCAAGGAAGCTGGAGATGATAGATTGAAGGCTCAAAGAGATATTAAGGCAGGATAGGTAGATTTGGTAACTGATGAGATCACCAAGTAAAGTAGTATAGACTTAGAGGGAGAAGAGAAGAGGCCCAGGACAGAAACCTCAAGGACACCTAAGGTTAGAGGGTAGATCTGGAAGAGGATCCCACAAAAGAGATCAAGAAGGAGTGATCAGATTGGTAGAAGGAAAACCAGGAGAGAGGTGTTCTGACGACCCATGGAGGAGAGAGTATTGAGAAGAGGGTGATCAAATGTCAAAGGCTGCAGAGAGTTCAAGGAGAAGGAAGATGGAGAAAACTTTAGATTCAGCATTTAAGACACGACAGGTGGCATTGGAGAGAGCCATTCTATGGAACGATGAGGTCAGAAACTGGATTATAAGGAATTAAGAAGAGTTTGAGAGAAGAGAAAGTGGAAGCATTTATTGTAGATGGCCTTTTCAAGGAGTTTAGCCAGGAAAGGCAGAAGAGAAATAGGATAATAGTTAGCAGGGATGGAAGGATCAAAGTACAGGTCTTTTGAGGTTAAGGGACACATGGGCATGTTTGTAGGCATTAGCTAGACAGGGAAAGATTGTAGAAAGGGACAAAAGAGGGGGAGATGAGATGGAATGGAGTCCCTTGAACAAGCAAAGCCTTGGTAAGGAGTAAAACCACCTTATCATATGAGACAGGTGTGGAGAAGAGAGTGGCAAAAGGCATATGAGTGATACAAAATGAGGGAGAAGAGGGAAAGCATGGCAAATATCCTAAATTTTTTTGGTAAAAATTTTGTTTAAAAAATCCTCAATAGATAAATGGTCACAATGATGGGGTCTGGGATGCTTTTGTCTGTAACCTCAGTTTGTAAAATCTCACTTGTGTTCTGGTACCTATGTATGTAACATCAGTTTGTAATAAGCCTGTGCAATTAAGTTGTAAAAGTCACACTTTCGCCCAGCCATAAAGGCATTAACTCTGCCTCTCCCCAACCCCCAGCCTAGAAGTCTTTTCCCTGAGCTAGCAGTCTGCCTAGATACAGCACCCATGAATACATCACCCAAGTATTTTTTAGAGAAATGTATACCTCCTTTGTTCTAAGTGGCCAGGTGCACCTGAAAACCTTGAATAACATTATCAGAAGAGAAAACTCCCTCCCAATATGATCCCTAATCAGTCTAGCTTCCAGACTTGGCACCTCCTGAAACAATCAGACCTATCCTCCCAACAGCCATATTGTCAAAGATGAGTAACAGACTGGACATATCTCATTCAGCCTTGACCAAAAGTAACCTAGTGATGTCACAAGGCAAAAACCACACCTCCTGGTATCCCCCTCTCAGGCTTTCTCCCAGTGAATTATGGGCAATACGCCTGCGCAGTTGATATAAAAAGTGCATGTCCCTTTAAGCACTCACCACTCCCAAACTCCTTCCTAACTCCACCCTTATCCACCTAGTTAGCATAATTAACCTCTGATTGACAGCTTTATCATTATAAAAACTGTGCTTCTAACCCCTACACTTTGCAGGTCCTGTTAACCTTCTCCTGCTTGCTACAAAGTGAGCGTAACAATAAACTTTTGTAACTCTGCCAAAAGATAGCTTGAGTCCTGAAAAATTCTTTCCAGACAAGAACCCTCTAGGGATTCATATGAGATCCCTTCTATACCCACCTCTTCCCTACCTCTTCAACAGGATATAAATTTAATAGTTCTAAAAGAATTATAAAATATTCACAACTGCATGAATGAACGCTCCAAATCACTAATAGTAAGAGAAGTGTAAATCAAAACAACTCTAAACTTTCACCTCACACACAGCAAATTGGCAAAAATGACAATAGTCAATGTTGGAGGTGTTATGGGATAATAGGAACATTAATTCATTGTTGGTAGAATTGTAAAATGGTTCGGTCATTTTTAGAAAGCAATTTAGAATCATGCATATAAAGTGAATAAAAGGTTCCTACCCTTTGAACCAAAGATTCTGCTAATGCACCTATCTCCAAAGGAAGTCATCAATAAGAAGCAAATTCTCATATACACCAAAATATCTAGCATGCATTTTTTTGGAATATAAGTAGAGGCTGGATGCTTTATTGGGGGTATCATAGAGAGGTTTCCTGTGGCAATGTAGATTAAACTAGATGGCCTCTGAGATGTCTTCCAACTCAGCAATTCTGGAATGGTGGGGCTCTATAATAAAATCCATAAAACCTGTTCTTGCTCTACAAATACTTATATTTGAATAATTGAATTTCAATACACCAAGTGTTCGGAACTTGTGGGTCATTCCCTCTAAGTCTTCATCCTCTTTTGTCCATTCTTTCTCATACATTTTTCCTTTTGCCTTCTGTTCTGATTTTTCTACTTTTTTTTCACTTTGTATTGTTTCATAAAGGTCTTTTCAGCTATCTTTATATTTCCTTTACTTATCCTTTTTAAGTGAATTCTAGTATTCCATTACATTAATATGCCAAAAAAAAAATGCATTTAATCAATTCCCCTATTGTTGAACATTAGGTTTCTTCTGGTTTTTTTTTTTTCAATTACAAATAGTACTGCTAGAGCTATCTTTGAACAGATAGCTCTTTTATCCTTTTTCAGAACATTCTCAGGGTACATTCCTTGTGCGTGATTAACACAAGGGTATAATTATTTTTATTACTTGCAGAGTAGTTCCAGATTGTTCTCCAGAAAGATTCTGTGGTGTCATAATTCCACCAAGAATAGAGCTAACACTTGCTCTATAGACCAGCCAACATTAAGTTTTATACCATCTAATTATTTTTTTTAATCAACATTGTGTGTATTAGGTACTACCGGAAAGTTGTTTTAATGTGCATTTACTTGTACATTAGTAAGGCTAAGCATTTTAAAAGGATTACTTACAGTTTGGGTTTTTTGTTTATAAATTGTCTGTTCTATATTCTCTGATCTTTTACCTATTAGGGATAACTTTGGGGGTACCCAAAGTGTTATCTTTGGTCCTTTTCTATTCACCCTCTATATTATTTCACTTAACGATCTCGTCAGCTTCTCTCATTTGAATTATCATCTACATACCAATGGTTTTCAGATATACTTGTTCAACCATAATATCTCTTCTGACTTCTAGTCTCGCATCTCCAACTGTTTGTTAGACACCTCAAACTTGATGCTCCATAGACATTTTAATATCAACATGCCTAAAACTTAATTTATTCTCTCCCCCTTCCCCCTCAATTTCCCCTCTTTCTAACTTCCTCATTACCATACAAGGTACTACCATCCTCCAGATCACCCAGGCAGACATCTAGCTCCTCACTTTCTCATCCCCTACATCCAATCTGTTGCTATGACCTGCTGATGCTACATTCATAACATCTCTTATGCCCTTCTCTCCTCTGACACTGCCACCACTCTGGTGCACTCTTATTACCTCATGTCTGAACTCCTGTAATACTCCTCTGCTCCATCCCTCTGCCTCTGCCCCACTCCAAGCCATTCTCCACTCAGCTGTTCAAGTACCTCTCCTAAATCACAGACCTGACCATATTCCCTTGCTACTCAATAAAATCTAGTAGTTCTCCTGGTTCTCCATTACTTCCAGAATCAAATATAAAATCCTCTCGCTTTTAAGGGGACTGAACATTGTCCTTCCATATCTTAAACAGTTCCTTATTGTTTTAAATGTCAGAGTTTTTTGTGTCATATTTGACATAAGTATTTTTCCAATCTGTTATTTTTGTCTTGAGTATGTAGAATTTTGGTACATTTTGGTACATAGATTTTTTAAATTTTAAAATATGCTTACATATTTATATTCCTACTAATAATTTATCTATTTATTTAAAATTTCTCTTAGACAAGTTAATATTTGATACTAGAGGTCATCAGGATCCAGTGGAATATATTGGCCCGCTGGGTATCATGATCAGACCTACACTTTAAGAAAATATGGAACCCATATAAATCATCAGCATTTCTTTATATTATCAATAAAACCCTGCAAGAAGAGATAATAATGAGGCAACTAGGTGTTGCAGTGAATAGTGTACCGGCCCCGGAGTCAGGAGGACCTGAGTTCAAATCTGGCCTCAGACACTTAACACTTACTGGCTGTGTGACCTTGGGCAAGTCACTTACCTCCAACTGCCCTGCCTTCCCCCCTCCAAAAAGAAAAAAAAAAGTAAATTAAGAAGAAATAATAAGAGATACACCCATTTAAAAGAACTGTATACTGTATAAAATACCTAGAAGTATACCTGCCAAGGAACTACTTGAACATAATTATAAAATAGTTCTGATACATATAAAGTCAGACTTAAATAAATTGGAGAAATATTAATGGGTGAGCAGAACCGCATAATAAAAATGACAATTCTGTGTAAACTAATCTATCTACTTATTCAATATCATCCCCAATTAAATTACAAAAAAAAAATTTATCAAACTGGAAAAAATAATAATAAAATTCATTTGGAAGAACAAAATGTCAAGAATATCAAAGGAATTAATGAAAAAATGTAAAGGAAGGAGGCTTAGTAGTACCAGATCTTAAACTATATCATAAAGCAATAATTATCAGAACTAGCTGATACTGTCTAAGAAATAGAAAGGTAGATCAGTAGTGGTAAATGGTTATAGTAACCTTGTGTTTCACAAATATAAAGATTTAAGCTTTTGGGATAATTTGGTAAAAACTGTTGGGGAACCCATTTCTATTAAAAACACTAGAAAGTATAGGAATAAATGGAGTTTTCCTCAGAATAATAGGTAGCATCTACTTAAAGCCATCAGCAAGTATTATATGCGATGGAGATAAACTAGAAGCATTTCCAATAAGATCAGGAGTGAAACAAGGATGTCCACTATCACCCCTCTTATTCAATCTGGTACTAGAAATGTTAGCAGTAGCAATTAGAGAAGAAAAAGAAATCAAAGGAATCAAATTAGGCAAAGAAGAGACTAAGCCATCACTTTTTGCAGATGATATGATGCTATACTTGGAGAATCCCAGGGAATCAAGTAAAAAACTTCCTGAGACAATAAATAAATTTAGCAAAGTTGCAGGATATAAAATAAACCC